>UYYA01001173.1:0-20078 GCA_900624975.1 Angiostrongylus costaricensis | reverse complement strand
CTGACCGAAGACTACGAGCTGCTTGTCGAAGGACTGAAAAGTTGTGCCGAGTTAGCTTCAGTTCCTCAAGCAAGAAGATCAGATCGCGTCTCCATCAGTACTACGGAGTTGCTCAAAAAAGAGAAGAAAACTGAAGCTTGATCTTACAGCAACACGTTTAACATGGCTAGTAATAAATGCCAGCTGCAGAAGAGCTTGCAGGAAGATCTACAACAATACAAGAAAAAGAAAATACTGGAAGCAGCAGAGAAAAGAAGCAGTCTGAAAAATGCCGTCGCGACTTGTGTGATTATAGTGCTCCTCTGTCAGCCCTGATGAACGAAGATGGGATCGACAACACTTCCCGCCATGATATGGAATTAATAACGGAAACTTTCTACATCAAACTTTTCCGATCCACAATCCCCGTCCCGGATCCTAATATCACCGCTGGAGAAAAACCACCTGGAATTCTTCCGTCGGAGGCTCTAGCTGCGATAGAAAGCATGAGAAGAGGTACAGCTCTATTACCAGACAGTGTCACCTCCAATTTCCTTAGAGCTGCAACCCGCAATTTACATGTACTTCTCGCAAATCGTATGGCAGCCCACCTTCAATAGGAAAAAATCCGAGACCAGTTGAGGACGTCGCACACCGTCATACTGCCCAAGAAAGGAGACCGAAGGGATTTTCGTAACTATCGTCCCATAAGCTTGTTAAGTGTACTCTACAAGCTCTTCACGAAGATTATATCCTCGTGCAAATCAAGAACATTGGATGAGGCGCAACCAGTCGAGCAAGCAGGATTTCAGGAACGATTTTGCTGCATGGACCACATCAAAGCCGTGTCCAGGGTCATCGATGTTTTTTGGGAATACCACTTGCCTCTAGTCCTAACCTTTGACGACTATGAGAAATCATTTGACAGTGTCGAAACGAATGCAATCCTATCAGAGCTCGTCGACCAAGGAGTGGGCTCGTCCTACATAAGGACTCTGTCCGACTGTTATCAGAACTGCACTACGAAAATACAGCTTTCCATCGATTTCTTACCATACCCATAGAAAAAGAGGTCTGACAGGGCGACGCCATATGGCCAAAGCTGTTCAGTGCTGCACCGCAGTGGATAATGAAGTCACTCGATTGGGACGAGAAAGGCATACGTATTGATGGAATATTCCTATCAAGCCTTCGCTTTGCCGACGACATCGTCACCTTCTCAAAAAGTATTAGCGAAGCAGAGATGATGTTCAACGAGCTCAACGAAGTAGGGAAAAAGATCGGACTGCGCACAAATTGAAAGAAGACCCAGTTTATGAAAAAGTCATGGTGAGAAGGTGAAAAAATTGAATTGGATGGCTTTCTCATTGCAAAGACCACCTCGTACGTCTACCCTTGGCGATCAATGAACATGGAAAGCAACATGAAGGAGGAACTAGATAGGAGAAGGAAAGCAGCTTTTGCCGCGTTCGGACCTTTCAAAGAAGCCACCGACCAACTGAAAGACCCGAAAATTTGCGCTTATCTCTTTGATTCTACGGTCCTCCCAACGCTCTGTTATGCTGCAGAGACGTGGGCTGATTGTTCAACTACGTCAAGAATGCTTCGAACCACTTACAGAGTGCTTGAACGATGTCTTTTGGAGTATAACCGGCACTTTCAATATGTAGCCGGAATGTGGAGCTCTGATCTCCGAATTCTGTCACATCTTCGAGATCCAGGAGAACATACATCAACAGCGAAACATAGATGGGCCGGTTATATAATGAGAAGAGCCGACGACAGATGGACGAAAAAAACAGTAGAGTTGACTCCAAGAGAATGCAAACGTCTTCTTGGACGGCCACCTACACTTTGGGCAGAGTTGTTCGTAAACAAGGTTAATGAGCTGTAACCGCAGCTGCAGTTGTTTCACAGATCACGGTATGAGACTCACAAGCGCTACCATGCTCGAAGAAGACCACAACCAAAGACTACGATTGCGAAAGAAAGGGACGAATGGCATATGTGCTGGGGTCCGCAGAATTCGTGAATACGGACCGTCCAAGTATCCAAGTAGGTAAGTAACTCCTAATCCAATTCGGTGAAAAGCGATCAACTTCTTGTGTTAACATTTTACTTTTTTTGTTCTGTTTTGTTGTTGTTTTTGTTTGTTTTTTTTACTGAACGCCATAGGACACGAAAAACGAAATTCACGTCAAAGGAAAGCTCAGAATTCAAAACGCCGAAGCCGGTGTAGATCACAATGGCTCACTTGTCTGTGATGGACGTCACATCAATACTATTTCATTTCGTACAGTAGCCGAACATTAACTCAGCGCTTCATTCTTACACGAAGACGCTTACCAGTCGTCATACCAGCAAGGGAAATAGTACCTTCGTTACATCGTTCTTCATACAGAAATTTACAGTTACATTCCTTCTATCAAATTTCTAATTCGCAGAAATGACACGTACGGTCATCTTCAACTTATTATATTAGCAGGTAAAAGAACTTTATAAGTTCAAATGCTGTAATTTGCCAGAAAGGAGGATATATCCTCGAACATTTCGGAGAATAGAAGTTTGTCACTTCAACGAATACTCGTAATATTAGTAACTTCTTTTCCAGTTAACGGAACACTATGGCTGAGTTTGAATTTCTTCTCAATGGCTAGGGATCAATAAGCAGTGCCTGCACAATCTACTGTAAATTCTAACTGGAAATGGCACATTTCATGGCGTATCAATCATTGCGTTACCTAGTAATATGAGTCTCTTAAATGCTTAGAATGATAGTCCTAGTCAAAACAGTGAAACAAAAGTGAAACTAAAATGGTCAAGAAAATCTTCAACACATAATGGAACGGTTTCGTAGGGAGTGGACAAATATGACCATGAATGCATGGTATTAATCTTTCATTGTTTACTTTTAACATGGCACTGAACATATACATGGGAACGTGTAGAGCAGCAGTAGATGGAGATGCTGTGCAATGAACACGTGGTTGCCGGTTCGATCCCGCGCCCCGGACTCACTATGTCTTCTATCGTTCCTTGGTCAGGGAATTGATACCAGAATTTCTGAGAGAAAAATAGTACTGACTTGATACATCGGTATGTCACTGCGAGGCATTGTAAAGGCCAGATATGCATTCAGTCACCTCTATGATGCTACGAGTGGAGTCGAATGCATAATGCATCCCCATGAGATTGATCATCGCCAGATGCTTTATCATTTATCCTTTACAAAGTGTTTTTAGCATCATTCACAGTAAACTTCTAACAGATTTCATATTGCACATATGTATGTAACCACTGTGTCCACTGCCATAATGTGATGATTTTACATTACTCTCGTATGAGGAACACTCCACATGTAGAAAAAAAGCTGGCGAATATACGTAAGGGCTTAATAGACTACGTTACCACCCAATTATACCTATGACATTCCCTCAATTACGATAGCCGCTCTAATTGAATTTGCCATGATTGTTTAGACACTAAGTGAACACGACCCTTTGCACAATTTCACAAAACGATAAAACTATTGGTAGGATATAAAAACAGTATATGAGATATTAAACAAAGCCTTATCGGCTCTTATTCTGTATCGATTTTCTGCATGGTGATCATGGTGATGTAGCACAATAGAAATCGTAAACAGATAAAAGTTGTGCCAGAACGAATTATGAGAGTTACAACTGATTTTATTCATGTTGTTTTGATCATCAGTTGCAATGAATATCACACCATAGTTGTATAGATGTAGTAAGACAGAAATGAATAATTATAACTATTGAATGAACGATGAACAAAACAAATGTAACTCATATGAAATGCTGAGATATTTGCAAAACTCCGGACTGCAGGTGTATGGAGTGGGGAACGAACACGCGCTGTTGTCCTTGCCGGGAGCAGCGCACTTCACCACCACACCATCCGGGTCTGGTGTTGTGAAGTGACCTGGATGGTGTGGTGGTGAAGTGCGCTGCTCCCGGTAAGGACAACAGCGCGTGTTCGTTCCTCACTGCATACACTTGCAGTCCGGAGTTTTGCAAATATCTCAGCATTTCATGTTATATTTCGCAACACACCCCGCCGTTAAGAAGAAAAAGGCAGTAAAGAAAAAAGGGTTAAAACAAACGTAGCCATCAACAGTACTTACTTTGAATTCGCGGTCGGATATCCTTTCGATCAAATACTTTAAAAGATGGTTCGGAAAAAGAACAAAAGAGATGCGGATAGCTCAGTAGCTCCTCGCAATCCCTTATTCTTTTTTAGAACGAACGAAATTTTCCAGCAATAGATACCTGATAACTGAAAAGAGCGACTTTCTATAAACCTCGTTATAAAAAATCGATATATTTTTTTATATGTTCTTACGAACTGTTCTTATTGATATGTATTCTTTCTTTGATGAGCTTACACGAAGTTGATAATGATATTTATTCATTTTCGGCTAACGTTTCGACGTCTTCGTCTTCCTCAGAGCCGATGATCCAAGTCGATGGTCCATGCTTGTTGTTCGTCTCGACGTGGCAGCTTCGTCTTCGTGTCGAGTCAGGTCTTCTTCAGAGAGCCATCTTCTCGAATCAACCCCGTGTAAGCTCATCAAAGAAAGAATACATATTGATTATTGACACCGAGGTTCAAGGAAAGTCCGTTTCGAAATGTTCTTATTGAGTTGATTGCGAGGTTGGTATAAGTTGCCGTTGTTGTTGTTGTTGTTGTTGTTTGAAATCGAAAATCGTCGGAAGGACAACGTAAACGTCAATAACCATCAAACAACAACAACAACGACGATGACGACGACGACAAAAACAACAACAGCGACAACTTATACCAATCTCGCACCAGCTCAAGAATAGCAGTTCGTAAGTACATTCAAATAAAGAAACTTGATATTTGAGAGCTGGATAACTTTCCTTCACACAAAAATCTTGCCGAAACCAGTACAAATTTTTCCTGGTTACTATGTTTTTGCTCGGGTAAAGTTTTTCTTCTCAAATTCTGAAGAAACAGCACCAGGCCATCAGGCAGTCACCATAGATCCGGTGGTTGCAGAGAAATTGCTAAGGAAAGACATTAAAAGTAGATTTCTCCCAGTATGGTAACGTTCACTGCCGATGGCATATTGTTTTTCTTTCTTTTTATTTCGAAATAGAAACATCGAACACCTTCCCATTTTGAGTGGAAATGTCGACATAGACATTATACAGACAGCAGCTGTACCTCAGAGTTCGATATCTAGTGGAGTCTCGAAGTGAAAAGGTACCATTAACAAAATGCTGTTTAAAAATCACCTACAACTCTCGGGTATCATCATTGTCATCACTAAAATGTGGCACTGTGCGTCTCCGTAGGCAACACAATATTGTAACTGGTGCACCGGGAACCGTGAATAGAATGGTAGAAAATGATGACAAATTTTCTAATAAAAAAAGAAACTTTACGGGATCCATCAGAACCACACCAGAAGAGAGTGAGTGACAGGAAACGCTCTAACAATCACCGACTACTTGGTTGGAAACCACATTAACTTTAAGAAATAGTTTCCAAATATGTCTATTGCCTCATTACAAAAACTATGCAAACGTAAAAGAAGAACCCTCATTTAGAATAAAAATGGCACCACTTGACGTATTGATCTAAGGTCTCCGAGTTAACGGCTTGGAAGAACAAAAATTCAGAAAAAAAAGAGAAACAAGAGAAATTGAAGGCAAAGATTAGTGTATTAAATTCCAACAGATTGACAATAAAATTGTGGTCGATATGAATTATATGAATTACGATATGAAAAGGGCGCATGTGGCGCAGTGGTCGGAGGCGCCTTGCAACACACGCGTGGAATCGATCGTCGCGCCCTTGGCCCACGAAGCCTTCCCTCTCTCCGGGGACGGCAAATTGGTACCAAACTTCTCTGGGAGGATAGCAGCACTGGCTCGATACATCGGTAGGCCACTATGAGTTATTGTAAAGGCCAGATGTGTATTCAATCACCTACAACGATAGTTCATGAAGATGAATGCATGGCGCATTCCTCAGGGATTGATCAACGCCGAGAACTTTATCCTTTTATGCTTTACGATACGAATTACGATGTGAAGTGTGCCAATTCGAACATCCTGTAGATGCTTTGAAAACATTTGAATGAATATGGGTGGCCTGGAAGAGTATAGTTTTCTTTTCTAACAAATTTTCTAGCTTCTAAACACAGCGACAACAATATAGACTTCCAAAGAATCCCCACATTTGTTTTCTAATTATAGATTTCTTCACGGGTGAATGGAATTCTTGGTATTTAAAAGCTCACAGGTGTTCATCGATGGCAAAATCCGAGCTCCAACGAAATGCACGGAGAGATGGGTAGAAGCAAAGTATAGACTAATAACAAGAGCTTAAGGCAGAATTTATCATGCCACATTCTTTTGGACGCTAAAGCGTTTGAAGGTCTAATAAATTCTGAGTTTCTTTTACCAAAAAATATGACCGCCTCATAAGCGTATTATGAAATCTGATACATTTATTTTGCATTGTAGCCGTAAAAGGCTCAACTTGTAAATTCTGGGGTCTCAATTAATTACTGCCTACTCTTTTCAACGGCAGTGTATACATTGTAAAATACAACTTCAACGATGCTGAGATATTTACAAAACTCCAGACCGCAGGTATATGCGGTGGGGAACGAACGCGCTATTACACTTTCCGGTGGCTAACGCGTTCACCACCATACCGTGCGGTTCCTTCGTTTCGCCTGTATCTTAGCTAGTTCTAACGATCTTTTGCCATCAGCAATAACCCGTCAACGGGATTGAAACGAAGGACCCGCATGGTGTGGTGGCGAACGCGTTACACTCCGGAAAGGATAATAACGCGTTCGTTCCCCACCGCATACACCTGCGGTCTGGAGTTTCGTAAATATCTTAGCATCATTGAAGTTATATTTCACAATGTATACCCTGCCGTTAAAAAGAGTAGGCAGTAAATAATAAGTTAAAATTGTGATTATAACTGCGGCCTTAGTTTAACTGGGTTCGTTGCCGATTTAGGCCCCTCAGATCAGTCCCTCTGACGGGTGATTGCTGATGGCAAAAGATCTGTGGTCTCTTGTTGTTTAAGTTTTATTCACTGCCAATTTTTCCCTCATGGCAGGGTATTATGTGAAATACAACCATAGAAATGCAGAGGTTTGAGCAAAACTCGTTACCTCAGTTGGGCTTCGAACCCGCGATAATCCTTTCCGAAGGCTCGACGAATGATTCCTGATAGCAGCTTGGATAGCAAGAGAGCTCCCGATAAGTACAATCACGGGTTCGAAAGACAGCTGAAGTTCCGAGCTTGGCTCATATCTCAACATCCTTGTGGCTGTACTTTTCGTAATATCCTACCGTGTAAAAAGACTAGGCAGTAAATAAAGATTGAATATTCTAACAATTAGATGTTATTTCATTATAATCGTTATGACGAATCACGGTTATTTTATAAAATGTATGGTTGCAAAGAAAAATACTGAAATAAACTCAAAATAAGCTGTCAAACCCATTCAAAACAATGCGTTTGCATAACGGATCAGAGTAACTCGTAATAAATAACCATTCATACCTAAAGAATGATAAAGCAAGGTCTGCCCTACAATCCTGTCATGTTAACAAACCATCGAGTCCTTTAGTTGCCGAAGGATCATTGTTTATTGTCAAAAATCAGGAAGTTCATAAAGGCTGAAAACCTGGCGTCGTTTCATAAGATGGAAGCAAAATTAAGCGTCATCGGCAATGGGTTAACGAGAAGAAAATTACTGAGAAAAATGAAATCAAGGAAGAATTATGCTTGGAAGCACAGGATAGTAAACGACTCAACGAACTTGGTGCTTTGCGACCCTGTCGAAATGATCTTGGCTATGAACATTGATTAGTTCCTTTGAACAACTGTGCAGCTGAATCGAAAGTTGACGGTTGTAGTGGGAAATGTGGACCAATACCGACTTTGACAATCGTAGGTGCTCAAACTCCAACAACAAGCTAATATAATGACATTTTTAGAGTCTTTTCCTTTCCCACTTCTGAGTGTCAAGTCAAAGATATGTCATTTCCTCATGCTTTGTTTTCACGCACACATATCGACCATGTTCTCAGAATAAATCGACCTGCAAGCGATCCAATTTCTAAACAGAATAAGCGACTTATTATAACGACCACACGAAAACACTCCATATGGATTTAAGGACATCCATAAGAAAGAACGTTCACTCTACAAGGTTGTTTTTACAAACTTAAATGCAAAGACAAATCCGTGAAAACGCCGGGAGAATTTTGAAACTGAGCCAACGTATAGGAACGGAACAAACAGAGTGAAATGTTGTCTTAATTCTCACTATGGCTTAGACCATTAATGTTAACTTGCAAATCTAGAATCCCTTTCTCAAAGTCGGTAGTGTGAGTCTCATAGTGGACGATGCCATATAATGAAAAAGACCACATCATAGCTGCTGGCTTCATGTTCTCCAAGGAATAAGCCCAGCCCATCAAATGTTTGTCTTTTTTCTTCGTTAAAAAGTGAGAAAGTGACGAAATTGAAGAAGCGACATTCCATGAGTCACCAAGAGATGTTTGATTGGAAGCCGCTAGGAGAATACGTCTTCGAAAACTGACATGTAAACGTTGACAATCACCATCATTTTCCAGGCTCGAAAAACTCGCTATAGAAGCGGTAAAAGTAGAGATTCAAGGGAGAGGGCCAGCTGAAGATGGAGGTTGAGAAGGGGCATCAGCAACAGTTGTCAGGAATCCACCAATAACATGTCCAAGATGCTCATAGGGTTGTTCCGTTTCGATATACTACTTGGCTAATAACTCTATGACTCTCTATTCAGACAGTAGTAGACACTGATATCTGGAACCCTAATGCCACTTTTCATCAGCGCACTATCCAGGCTTATTCACACATTACTTGTCAAGATGTTAGCTTTACCGTCTCTGGTAAGGCAACACAAAAACATCAAAAACCTAGTAAAAAAAAAGAAGAAAATCCGTCCCTTTGTTTACGATTTTGACTCCACTTCATTTCTTGATTCCATGAGATTCATCCAGCTTCAATATACGCTTCAAGAACCTCTGTGCAATGTGAGCAGGGTGAAACGGCAGTCACCACTATCGAGCGGTCATTCGAGAGAACGATACTACTTAGGAGTGTCTCACACGACCAAAGTGAAAGAGAAAATCTGAAATTCCAACCTATATCCACGATCAAAGACAAGAGACGTCGCCGCATACATGAAGATACTAAAAATCGGATGGGCTGGTAAGGTAACGCGCTATAACGACAATCGGAAAGAAGAAAAGGAAGGGCCATAAGCGATTGAATTTGACAGGCTACAAAACGCAGAAAAAGAATGCCATGACCAGAATATCAGACTTGTTCACGGACATCTTAGAAAAAATGAAGTTCTACGAGTCCCTCAAAGCGTCAAGCGCTCACTGTAGAACTTTGGCACGCCAGAGTGATGAAAGGACACTTCGATGACGTATCTTCCAAGCAGTCCGATACTACATTTCTTCGATGCAACATTTATGAGAAAAGAAGAGAGAATTCTTTCCTCGGTCCATTTAAAAACTCTTCGTATCGTCAGAAAATAAAGTTTGTTTGAATTCACAACTCTACTTTCGAGTGGAAACGAAGGTGGCGTTTAGACTGCCAGAACTGTTTCAAGAATTCAAATGTCTATTATTTATTGCACTTCCATAACAGAATAAAGGATAAAGCGTTTGGCCTTGACAAATCTCCGAGGGATATGTCATGAATTCGATCTTATCAAGGACCGTTGGAGGTGACTATATGGAAGTCTGGTCTAAACAATGACTCGCGGCGGTCTATCAACTCATCGAGTCAGTGCTGCTATCCTCCCAGGCACGTTTGGTACCAATTTGCCGACCGCGGAGGGATAGAGGGCTTGGTGAGCCGGGGGTGGTATCGAACCAAAGATTTTGTGTGTATTGCATGGCACCTCTAATCATTGCCCCACACGCCTCCCCTTACAGAAGCATGCCATTTGAAAACTCTAGTCTGTAGTAGAATGTGTTTGTTGGAATGACACATAGTGCGTCTACAGTACATAGTTTGTTTGAGAAAAGAATCACTTAGGGTGAAGGAGTGCGATATTCAAGTCATTAGACATAGTTAAAAAAAACCAATTCCAGGCGTCTCCATTGTTTTGAGAGAAACCTATGCTCAACATGGTCAACCTTCTTCCAATCCGTAAATTTCAGTGATTACTTGCGGCGACAACTTTTGACAGGTTTGTAAGCCATTTCTCGGAAGTCCGGAGGAAAGACATTTCCTCAATCGACAGAGAACCAGTGGAATGGAAATTGTGCTGGTGCCTACAAGATGTTTGTAGGAAGGGTTATTGAAGCGTTAATTGGAACTATGAACTACAACTTATTATTGGCAGAGATAAATTGAGCATCGCTGTTACATACGCAACCAAATGGTGCAACAACGGTTAAAAAGTTTGCAAATGAGAAATAAGTATGATTTTAGTTAAGTTCCTCTAATTTGGAAATTCAATACTGCTTGAGTAGTTGCGTACGAGCAAAATTCATTCCTACCATATTCACTGCAACAAAACGGATGTATGCTATGAAAATGAAAGTGTATATTAATTAACACACTATTTCAGTTGGTCAACACGCATAAAATACATTACTCTCAATAAAATCCTTTACTGTGCGTGGTCTAATGATCGCAGGTACCCGTTATACACAAAGAGTCTTTGGTTTGATCCTGTGCCCTATGCAACCGTGTGCATCCATGCCTCCGGGGTCGTGAAATCGTAAAATCGTTACCAAAGTTCCTTCGGAAGAACTACCTGCGATCCACAAGGGCTACAAAGTACCTCTACTGAAGGCCAGAAAACATTCTAGCATGATTAATCTACAGCTTGATAAGGAATCTATTTGGCTCAGACTCATGGAAAAAACTGGATCTTCAAGTGACAGCCTAAGCTACACAAAAAAGCGAAGATTTTTATAAATGATGGATTCGAGGAAATACAGGGAAGAACGGCTTGAATGTGTACAATATGCGATGTAAGGTCATGTAATAAAAAGTGATAGATGAAATACAGTTTTTCTTGCGACACACATTCCTTATGATTATGCTTCCATAATACCACGCATAGAATGTACAGCTGATAAAATGACAATAGCTACAACGTGTAACATGAATGCAAAACATATGTGTGACATAAGAACGTTAGAAAATATATGCAACTGCTAACGAAACAGTTTGCTCATGCCCATGAAAATCAATGTGGCTAATTTGCTCAGCACTCCTATGTTTGTTAAAAATATAAAGTACAGAGGATAAAGCTCCCGGCGTTGATCAATCCCTGGGAGATGCGCCATGCATTCAACTTCATTAAGCATCGTTGGAGGTGTTTGAATCCTTATCTGGCCTTTACAATGACTCGCGGTGGCGATGTATCGAGCCAGTGTTGCTAACCTTCCTGACAAGTCTGGTACCAATCTGCCGACCCTGGACAGATGGAAGGCTTGGTGGGCCATAGACGCAGTGATGGATCCCACTTGTATTGCAAGGCGCCTCCTACTAGCGCTCCACACGCGCTCTTGTTGAGAAATATATGGTACATTATCCAAGGGCTAGAAAATCACTGTTGATTTGCCCAAATCCTCTAACAAAATGTCTCTTTTTTCCACTAAGGAATTGAATATTTCTAAAAATTTATTGCAACATTGGGCTATTTAGGTCATGTGGAAATGCTTTTAGTTAATAGACAATCTCACTAATTGTAGTAAGTCTCTCAAGATTATAACGATAGTTTTTCTTTTGTTATCAATTCGGCTGATGAGATGGCAATTGCTTTATTTTAGTCTACTATGGAAACGGATTGCTGAAAGAAGCAAGGCATAACAGTATCGATTTCTGGGTTGGGTTCAAAAACATGGCTACTGCGTAAGGCCTGAAGAAATTTGAAGTATGCATTGTGTTGACTTCACGCACAGTGATTGTATCATCGAAAAAGAACACATTATCAATTCATGAATTCACCACTCCACTCGAAACGAGTGATATGCCACCCAAATACGGTAACTATTTTTTATTCTATTAAAGTAAAATGCTATGTAAGATTTCGTATCGGTAAATTACACAAATGTCTGAAACAAAATAGTCTATATATATATAAGTGCGAAGCATAAAACCAACGATTTCTGTTCTCCCATATGCTACAACTACTGGCATGTACGCGTGAGGAAAAAGGGGTCTAATAAGTTTCAAAAACTTAGAGAAACCGCGGAAATATTAATCGTTGTTCTTTTTTGCCTAATAATGGAATAGTAGGCAAACAACGACGCCGCTAAACTAACTCATAAGTCAATGGAGATCCAGAAAGATGACATTAGAAATGCTACATCTTACTACATGCCATACTTTTCTTTGCAATCACTTACTGAAGTGAAATTTCATTCGGATCAGTGGATGAACTGGAGAGCTCACGAATCATCTGCTGAGCTTTGTTCAATTGACGTCCGGCCCATACTTGGGCTTGTTCCATCCGCTTGAGCATTTTTAGCAAAATAGCTGATTTTTCACGAGTGTTTGTCGAAATGCGTTTAGTAAAATGTCGTATAGGAGTAGTAGGAGGAACGCAGCACTCGTAAATATAGATAAGAACCGAGTAGAACAGTGATGAGTGTGATGATATAACTAAAGTAAACGAGAGGATTACAGAGTTGTTGATTTTTATGCGTGGAGAATGTTGTTGAACGACATGAATAGGGTGCGAAAAGAAAGACAAACTAAGGATGCAAAAAAATTGTAGACTGATTGGATATAGATGCACGAAGTGAATTGCGGATATTCCGTCGTCTAAGGGGCGGGACAGAACAAGGGTGCCATGAGAAGAAAAGCAGGAAGACCACAATGAACAAGGTCACACTGGAATTTCATTGAGTCTTAAGTAGCCGTAAAATATCAGCATGTGGCAAATTTTGCTTCAAATTTAAAACTAGTTGTGAGAAATTGCCATTGTTTAGAGAGGCAGTAGCAGTTCTCGTACTCATAAAGGAATGAGCCCCTCCCATCCACATACTGATGTCGTCGAATTGAGAAGTGTTCACAAGACTGCATTGCGAGAATTGCAACGAAAATTTTCCGAAGAAAATCTAATTATAGCAAGATTTATATAGTTATGCTTACATTTCTATACAGTTCATAGTTTACTCGGAACGTCAATGCAATGAGCAGTGAATTTATTCTAAATAATGGTTGAACAGATGGCAATATGGAAAACTAAAAGGACTACCGGAAGTGAAATAGTGATTGCGAAAGTCAATAAGACGTCTACAGGAAGGAAGCAGAAAATTTTCACTAGATGATCGTCAGTGGGTAGTCTTATTCAAGAAATATTTCACATGCTAAGATTCAGCATGTACAATGAACATGGACAGAATAATTTAAAGAGGAAAGGGTTAGGTGAATGACGACGGCAAATGAAATGAGTGACAAGACGACGACAGACGGAAGACGGCCTGACCATTGATCCTCATTAACTACCCGACACACGAACGTGCCACACATACACACACACTCATGCACACATACACACACACGGACAGACAAACAAACACACACACACACACATACACACATTAGCCGACTAACATGGACATGCTGAATGCTGCGTAACTGGAAAGAGCGGAACTAATAAATCGATGCATTTCGATTGCCACAACACTATCTCCAACTTATCATTGATTGTCACTGATAAATTAAATAGCTTTTTATACTGTTTCGCAATTAGTCTGAGCGGGTACACAAACGCACACACACACATACGCGCACAACACACATACATACTTACACACACACGTACACACACGTACACACATACAAAAACATCTTAAAATATATGAGCAAAAATACTTTAGCCTCTCTTCCTAATACAGGTGAGTTTGCGTTATGTGAGAAGGATTATATATTGTAGAGAAAAATGTACTTATGGATAAATTAGGAACTCAAAACTGTAAATATACACCACATAGTAGCAAAACATTCATGCATAATAAATTATAGGAGTGGACGAGAGATATGTAAGCGCCGCGTTTCTGGTAGCGATAGGGAACCAAAAGCAAGAGGTTCGGGACTTTCATCGGTGGATACATATACTCACATGTCTGCATACTACAGGGACCTTATTTTTATATATTACCAGGTTATTTATTTCAAAAATGAAACACGAGATGAGACATAACGCATAACATGGAACAAGTTCAAATAAAACAACAACCCAAATACCAACTGTTCTTCACGTATACGAGAAAAAATACAGAACCATTACTGAGTGAAAAATCTCACAGAAGTAAAAGTGCACAGATAATTAAAATGAGAGGGAAAACAAATTCTTTATTTGACGTCAAGAGTTGCGGTAGTACCAAAAAAACAATGGGAAAATGAAAAGAATGAAAAATCCTCTTCAGAAATCGCTTTGCTTGTGCTTAATATTCGTCTAGTAGGAAAGAAATACTCAAATCCATAGTGATGAGTTATGTAATCTGATTTCGTACAAACAAAGAAGTTGCATTGAATAGAAAAGTACCTTAGCGTTCCTGCAGAAAACAGTGCTATTTATAAGATGGGTAGGGTTTGAACCTGCACGGATGTAAAGCGAAATGAAACCGATATTAGCAGAACTGAACATTTGTGAAAAGAAGTTAGTAAACCACCTAAGCCGAACGAAACCTTTCGATGATAGAAGTAATCAGAAATTCAATTATTGGTGCATTAATATTCATCTCCAGTGACGGTGCTAATTGAAAAGCAATGTGTCTTGTTTTCTCCCATTTCCTTTACTTTCTACTCAACCTTTCCTCAGCAATGATCTTTTCTGTTCCTGGCGTGTTGCAATTTTTTGGTCGGTTTGAAAACTAGTAATAACACTCTTTGAGTAGGTTTCGCTTCCGTGACATGATATTTTTCGTATTCACGCGACAGCGTTGTTCAGATGATGAGCGAAGACCGAGTATTATACTCTGCAGTCGAATCGTCATCGTCACAACAGAATGACATTAGAAGACAAATAGAATATGATGAGATAAATTCGCAGCAATTTTAACTTATTATTTACTTCCTACTCTTTTTAACGGTAGGGTATATATTGCGAAGCATAACTCTAATGATGCTGAGATATTTGCAAAGCAAAAAAGGTCCGATGTTTTGCAAATATCTCAACACCATTAAAAATCACAACAATTAACGTAAGGGCAAAAGAGTAGGCATTTACATTTGTTTTCGCCAGCATCATCTTGTTCGGCGATGGTCGCGATGGATGAAGCGAAGCAAAGTCGCTAAATTGGCAAAACACAACGTAATGGAAGCAACTCGTCAATGCATGAAAGCAGTTCGGTGATGACGTAGAATGTTCTGCCCTAACCATTGCCACTGGTTCTATTTGATCACGTCAAACTCAATCAACCACCTCGAAAACAATGTCGGTTTGTGCCAGTTCGAAATAGGACTGCGTAATCCACGAATGGGACTGTTTGCTGTTTTCTTATTCGCTCGGAGGACATCAATAAGGTCAATCAGTGATAACATTATAACATATTCATCAACAACCATTATTTAAAATAATGAAATCCCAGTGCGATTTTTTTTATACGAACCAACATCGCTTATTTCGCAAATTGATTAGGTTCCTCGCATCCATTATTCATGAAAGTCTTCGGATTTCTTCACGAGTTTAGTGCTACTTAAGGATTTATCTCTTTCATAGAAGCCATTGGAAGCCAGTATAGTAGTTTATCCTTGGAATCCTAAGATAGCAGGGTTAGAACAATACTAGGCTGTCGCCTGCTTTTGAACATCGGAGTGAGCTCTTCGCAAGCAAGTCGGAGTGAGCTCGGAGCTTCTAGTACCAATACCAATTTTCTGACCACGGGGATGTAAAGCTTAATTAGTTCAGGGTGGATCAAACCAGAGACTTTATTAAACATCGTTTATACGCACGCATAACACATTACGCTTCCATGTAAGCTCTGTGCGGTCGCTCTCGACGTGACACATCCAGCCAAAAACTCATAGAAATGACCGAGAGAAGGCGGTTGCGCGGCTCCAGCTGAACTACACGCAACAAACACCTCAATTCACAAAATCGTTTATAAAATTGCGTTACTCTCACACTTCTTTTATAAACTTTTCTTCAAATGAATCTGCGACAAGGTTTTGTAAATCGTCTTCATTTCCTCTCTCTGATCCACATCGTGGTGAAGACCTGGGTACGCCCTTGCAACGTTACATCAGGACTCTAGGGATCCAAATTGCACGACCAGCAATGGGCCAGCCTCAGTGCCCTGCACACTGGGTGCTCCCGTCTATGACGTCAGACGGTGAGACGACAGATGAGAGGCCAGAAAATCGCGGGTTACGCAAGACGTCATGGGAACAGGATCTGACGAACACACGCACGACACGCCATGGAGATTATTTCCGCCTTTCTTGTAGCCGTAGATCGCATTAAATTTTATGTGATCGTATTAGAAGAAGCAAAAACCAAGAAAACCGACATACGCCAACTAAACAAAGAGACCTTCGTGATCCGTGGAGAAAAGGTCCAGCCACGAAATGTCGGTGGCGTAGGCTTTGTTGTCCCCATTGTCCATCTTGTCGACTCATACGTGATCCTTTCTTCTCGCATAGCCGTCTTCCGTCTTCAACAACTCTTCAACTTCAACTCATAAGAGGATCACTATCATCAACTGGTACTCACCGATTGACGCAGCTGATGAGTACGAATTAAATGCGTTCTACTATCAGTTGGAGGAAGTCATCCGCAATAATAAAGCATATCATAAATTTTTTGTTGGAGATTTCAACGCCAGAATAGGAAAAGCCAGCGAGAGCGAATACAGGATCGAAAATTTTGGATTAGGAGAAAGAAATGAGAATGGGAACCGTCTCGCAGGACTCCTGTCAACAGCACGTCTTCTCCATGAAAACTCGTTTTTCCAGAAGAGAGGAAGCCGTTGCTGGACATGAGAGTCTACCAACGGCTTGACTCATGCGGAGGTCAACCACATTCAGACAAACAGAAGGTGGTGCCTACTTGACACATTGGTAGTCTTGTCATTCTCTTCTGGTTCCGATCACCGCCTTCTTCGCTCGAAGATTCGATTCAGCCGCAAGCTGGAGAAGAACTCTCTTCATCGACCAGAGGAAAAAGCCTAACTTCATACGACGAAAACATTCTGAACGAAGTTCTGTCCAAACGTGACTGGCAGATTAGAGAAAATCCGACCGAAACCGAAGACTACGGGTTGCATGTCGAAGTACTGAAAAGCTGTGCCGAATTCGCATCAGTTCCTCAAGCAGGAAAATCGGATCGCATCTCCGTCACTACTAACGAGTTGCTCGAAAAGAGAAGGAAACTGAAGTTTGATCCTATTGCAACACGTTTAACATGGCTAGTAATAAATGCCAGCTGCAGAAGAGCTTGCAGGAAGATCTACAACAATACAAGAAAAAGAAAATACTGGAAGCAGCAGAGAAAAGAAGCAGTCTGAAAAATGCCGTCGCGACTTGTGTGATTATAATGTTCCTCTGTCAGCCCTGATGAACGAAGATATGATCGACAAAACTTCCAGCCATGATATGGAATTAATAGTGGAAACGTTCTACTTCAAACTTTTCTGATCCACAATCTCCGTCCCGGATCCTAATATCTCCGCTGGAGAAAAACCACCTGGAATTCTTCCGTCGGAGGTTCGAGCTGCGATAGAAAGCATGAGAAGAGGCACAGCTCTATTACCAGACAATGTCACCTCCGATTTCCTTAGAGCTGCAACCCGCAATTTACATGTACTTCTCGCAAATCGTATGGCAGCCCACCTTCAATAGGAAAAAATCCGAGACCAGTTGAGGACGTCGCACACCGTCATACTGCCCAAGAAAGGAGACCGAAGGGATTTTCGTAACTATCGTCCCATAAGCTTGTTAAGTGTACTCTACAAGCTCTTCACGAAGATTATATCCTCGTGCAAATCAAGAACATTGGATGAGGCGAAACCAGTCGAGCAAGCAGGATTTCAGGAACGATTTTGCTGCATGGACCACATCAAAGCCGTGTCCAGGGTCATCGATGTTTTTTGGGAATACCACTTGCCTCTAGTCCTAACCTTTGACGACTATGAGAAATCATTTGACAGTGTCGAAACGAATGCAATCCTATCAGAGCTCGTCGACCAAGGAGTGGGCTCGTCCTACATAAGGACTCTGTCCGACTGTTATCAGAACTGCACTACGAAAATACAGCTTTCCATCGATTTCTTACCATACCCATAGAAAAAGAGGGCTGACAGGGCGACACCATATGGCCAAAGCTGTTCAGTGCTGCACCGCAGTGGACATGCTCTTCACGAAGATCATCTGACCTACACAATCTCATAACATATTTCCTTATGTAACGACAGTGTTTTTGTGTGAGAACGTCGGAACCGCTGAAGGAAAATAAACAAATTGTGTTGGCAAATTAGCAACTAATAAGCTGAATAGAATGTTTGATAGTGAACCGAAAGTTCATGATGCGTTCGGAAAACCGCAGCATCGTT
The DNA here is from genome assembly GCA_900624975.1 of Angiostrongylus costaricensis. NCBI lineage: Eukaryota > Metazoa > Nematoda > Chromadorea > Rhabditida > Metastrongylidae > Angiostrongylus > Angiostrongylus costaricensis. Next base: position 1,497 of record UYYA01001173.1, on the reverse strand, counting down.
CCTTAACATCGCTAGGAGTGAGATAACGTCTTATGTTGAAGAAGTAAATCGTTCAGCGAAATTAATCTAATAAAGCACATATTGGAGTGGAATCCGTACAAATCCATAGAAATGCCGCAACTCAGCTGAATAAAATTCGCTCTAGCAGTAGTGTGTGTTGTCAACTTTTTCTATTTCGAAGTGCTTTGTTTATTTTATTCCCTTTTTGATTAAACAGCTTCCTTCTCATCGACTCTACAGCATACACGTGGTCACAATTTACTATGAAAAAACGCAGTAAATTATTTCGAAATATGCAAAAATCTCAGCATTATATACGAGAGTCTGTCATAGTTTATAAAAACACACAAGAGTGGCTAACACCAAAGAAGTAGGATACTTGGTGGATATACTAGAAGGATTATAAAAGTTCAATCCATTAAATGATAGGGAAACCACCAGCAGAAAATTGTGGATTCTATATGAAATGGCTAAATAGATGCGGTAAAGGCGAAAAAAACAGTACTATTAAAAAACGAAAGGTATCAACCTTACCACGAAGGTACTATATCAGCAGAACACTCTCATTGGCAGTCATTTAGGCTGGTTTGGAGACGGTCACGGTTTGCAGTTAATTATATCGATGTCAGTAACCAGTTGGAAACGCTTTAGCTTCAAAATAAATATTTGAATAAGACACATATATTGACAAGAACAGAGTAAGTTGTATTTCCAGCCTGTGATGACAACGAACATTAGTTTTCATAGAGCGACTCCCTCAAGAATAAGAAGAGAACTAAATTTTGTGAAATACAACCAGTACGATGTTGAGATGTTCGCAAAACTTGGACCCCGGGCTAGATCAAATCACTGTTCCCTATCCAGGGGATTGCGAATTACACACTACACCACTGAGGCCTTTGCTTTTCCTTTCTCTCAGCTAATTTTCTACGTAACGCTGCCATCGGCAATTACCCGCCAGATATAATAGTAAAATTTGTTTCACGATAGTTTTAGATGCAGCTGATAAAGCAGTGGTAGTGTTTCCGTTCTTCACAAGCACAATGCTGACTTCACAGCGCATAGACCTCATCAAAGCCAACTATCCATTCGGGGCGGGAAATCGGTACTTGACTGGGTCCTGATCACTCTCTCCAATCCACGTGGGAACGCTCTGGCACGCCTATCCCAGGACTCCTGAGGAAATCGACTTGATCAGCACTCAACGGCATTAATTACGTTGTGCAAAATCTGATAAGTTGCGGTACTTTACACGTTCATAATATTTTTGGATAGATGGCGAAATATGCTTTCACTCTCAATTCAACTGGACTTACTACTAGAGTCGAACCCCATTGATAGAAAAGGTGAGAGGGAGGTTCCTTGTTTGAAAATGGATTTTTTGAATGGCCGTTCCATATTGCTGTAAAATCTGCTTATTTTGCAGTAACTGCCACGACCGACTTTCTATTAACCTCGGCATTGATCAAGTGATTTTCTTCGTATTTTTGTTGAGCA
>UYYA01001172.1:0-20095 GCA_900624975.1 Angiostrongylus costaricensis | reverse complement strand
TCATTATCACGCAAAATCGCATACAACATCCAAGACTATTGTGTTAAAGTGAGATTGACCCATTACCTATTCATGTGAGCCCTGGACGGTTGGTCCTCACGTGGAACACCTAGCGGAAGACTGGTTGGGAAAGGTGGTAGTGTGGAAAACCTGTTTTATACCTAATTCAACTATAATTTAGGTATAATGATTTCCTTGTTAAGGTTATAGCGGTGTTTGCCTGTTTAGGTTTCGGTTCACGTGCCCTTCCAATGCTCTGAAGCAGGCGAAATTCATTGGAGTGCGTGTAGTTGTGACTAAGTAAAATGTAATAACAGTCTCGTTTATGCTATTTACGAAAGTAGAGAGCTACCTCTAGCGTAGTGTTTTAGATTGTTAAGTAAAAACGAGGTTGGTAACAGGTTTTAATTGGCTAACCTTCCGGTGACTTCGTCTTTTTCAAAGCCGGATAGATCCGAGCGTTCCCCGTTATGTTACTGACCGTTTCCAAACCGATTACATCAACTCGACCAGCACTCTACAACTTTTAAGACGAAATGGAATTTCTCAGACAGCAGCAAAAGCCCAAAGTAAAAATTGGAAGAACTTTCGTGAAGGATGGGTCTGAGGAAATAAAGCGAACTTAAGACGTGCTGCAATCTGCCCAGTAGATGTGAAAGTCGGGTCGTTTAAAACATATTTCCTCTTGCTTAGTTTTGGAGCTCTCGTTGACCGCGCCCAAATTTGATACCAAAGCACAGCTGAGTCATTTGCAGATATTGGTTCGGTTAAGCGTTACTAAAATTTTCGTGACCACAGTTTCTGGATCCAACCAAAGACGGATCATTCTATATGCGCTATCCAAAATTGAACAATATTTCTCATATTACTTTCTCTCTACTGTACATCGTTTTTGCGAAGGATCATAAGTAATTCTGGCGATGTGGCGTTTCCCTATTAAACCTTTTTCCGTCGATGACCGCATGGTTGTAGAATTTGAAATTATCGTTATATCTCGCTTGCCTTCCGCGTTGAGCTGTCAGACTGTCGGCTAAAAGCGATCAAATCGAATCGAATAACAATGAGAGCTTTCACGCCACTGATACTTCTACTGTGAGCATCTGCAGTAAAGCTACACTTCAATAAATATCGTTGTTAATGCTTTTCTGAACAAGCACTCAACAACAATTTTAGGTGATCTTCAATAGGAGGCAAGAGAACGAGATCAAAATATGTAAATGAGACTAAGGGAATGTGGGCGGTCATACGAGCAGAGAGGACAGCAATATGAAAAGTCGCTGCTGGAGGACCTCTGGGGCTGTATGGATTGCCAATTGCATCAACACAACGATAATCCTGCCATTCTTCACCCATCACCTCCATAAACAGTACGTGTAGCAGATGTCGGCCACTTAACCAGTGTGGCGGAACACGCAACACCCAATCTACAATCAACTGATCCGTAAGGAAATTGTTGATATTCCTTGTCGAAGTCCTCAGTGAAGCAACTAAAACTGAATACAGGATCTCACACTTAAAGCAGTAAACTGAATCAAGAGAAGAAACCGCTATTCTTCGGTCAACGTTCTTTCTTGCTTCTGATTCCACTCCTTTTTGGAAGAAGATAAATCGCAGACGAATTTGAAGAACGCCTTTTGGCAAAGCGTGAAGTACAATGCAGATGTCGACTATGTCGTTGAAGGCATAAAATAGACAATTTACACTTCCACTGTCTTGTTTTCCCGTGCTATATCCGATCCCTACCTTCTCCTTGCCAAGCACAGATTCAGTCATGCAAAAGGAGAGAGGCTTTGTAATCACCCAAGAAGAAGAATGCAGGCAACGATGTACTGTAGGAGGAGGCTGAATGAGTTTTTTTGCTCGTCTGACTTTTAAAACAAAGAAGAACCTAGAACTGATGTGAAAAATGCACCAGTTCTTCAATCAAAGTTTTACATCTCTTGGAATACTACTAAAGCCGAGAAAAATAGAAAGGTGGTTCTAGATCCGATTGTCATAATCACAACACTTTTTACATGGTGTTAGTTACTTAAATGGCTCGTCTGCAACAATCTCCTAAGCCGGGAGTGAACAACGGCTTGCCTGCATCTGGGAGAGGGATCGAACAAATGACCAACCATTTCTGCATTGCAGGGCACCTCTAACCACCCCCACACGCACTGTGATGTCTTTTTCAATTCTATGCGTCTTTGGTGAAAAACGAATTTAAGTCGGAGTTCATGCTAGCTATTTGCACTCCTAAAACGAGCACGTTTCGTTCTATAATGGAGTATAAAAGAACACAAGGTTAGAGCAATCCTTCAGGAAAGAACAAGCGCTCCACTTGGGTGATTCATTGAATCTTGGGTTGGAAGCCTCAAATTCAGAAAGAATTCTTTTTTCAGCAGAAGGTTCTTTTATAAGTTTTCTGATAAAGGGTTCAACGCCGTATCAAAGACAGCCAACAAAAATGAGGAACTGAAATCAAAATAAAAACTGATCCTTTGGACATTTGTTGAAAAGGCGTCACTTCCATGTAAATTCGTATCTCGGGAAAAAGTAGCCGTTGAAAATTTAAGTCATCCAGTAGTGCGAAACATGCAGAGATAGACGACATAATCCCTAACAGAAGACGGTGGGTGAAATCACACCACAGTGATCACAAAATGGTATCGAAAGCCAAGCAGTAAGAATATAGTGTTCATTACCTCTCCTCTCATCCCTCACACAGTAAAAGAGCGCTTATAAGAAATATGTTTCGAACCGCCACCAGCGTGTGCACAGGTAGAGATCAGAGGGAAGAATCCTCGAAACTGGGGCGTCAACTATTTCAAATCGTTACGAAACTGTATCTTCTCGACAAAGGTATAGAGGAAAAACCAGGCCCCAGAGCGATAATTCTAGAGGAAACAAGGCTCCGCCTCTATTGCCCTTTATTTCAAACGAAGTAAGTGTTGCTATAAAACGTTGCTTAATAAGGGCCCGGTCTAGAGAATTCCGTAAAAGTGATAGAAATGCCATCGGACTCTCTGAGACACCAACTAGTTAGTAACCGCTTACACGAACGTCAGTGTGCAACGAAAAACTGCATGATTTGCCATAACGGTAGAGACGGTGATTGCATGAGTTCAGGCACAGTCTATCTGATCTCTTGTAAAGCGTACGAGGACGAATACGTAGGCGAAACGGGTAGACCGCTCTGCGTCTGCATAAAAGAGCACCTGGTCAGTAAATCTAAATTAAAACCATACACTCCATCAGGAGCACATAGGATGCAGGAACACAACGGAGTTTTTGAAACAGGGGTCAGTATCCTCACGCACGAAGCCAAAACATAAGCGCGTAAAACACTTGAAGCGTTTTGGATCATTTCTAAAAATTCAGAAATGATCCGGAATGAGGAGTGCCCTGTCATCACGCATGACCTGGCGCCATACCACAGGCTAATCCAATGGGCCTAACACAGGCATAGTGCTTGCCCATGTATTACTCTGTGCGGCTGCTTTCCACCAACTTAAATACTTACAACAGCTGAACGGTTGGTGTTTAAATAAAGCCGTTTTCTATGTGAATGTAAATTTATTTGTTAGCTTTTGTCTGCTAGGGTTATGAAAGTGTTTGGCTGAGTAGATTGCTTCTCAATTGGACCTTTCGAGGCTCTAAAGAAGGCGAAACCGCCAAAACGTCAGCTGTTGTGTTCTAATGAATTCTATAATGACAACCTCGTGTCTGCTTATTGAAGAAAAACATCGAACCTCGCGAATGATGAAAAAGAGAACGACACATTTATAATCCATTGCCGAGGTTAATAGAAGGTCGATCTTGGAAAATGTAAACATTCACTGTGCAACTATGCGGCAATTTTGCAGGTTATTTTTGGAAAGGAAAACTCACACACTTGAAATTAAATGATGAAATGATAAAATTTTTTCTTGGGAATGTAAAATTATTCATCTCTATTTGCTCTCCTTATGTTCACCATATAAGAATTAATGATAACCTTTCACTTGGGAAATGATAAATGCTCACTTTCTACTTTCCATGAGCGCGTTTGCTACTAGAAGATGCACCAAATCAAGTTACGGCATTGGAATTCACAAAAGGAATTTCGTCAAACATCCAGTTTTTTCCTCTTTTACTGACTACCGTTTGTATGAAGAATGATTGCGCACATGATTTGGATTCATGAACACTCATACATCATGGAGATCGAACTTAGAGCAAATCCTATGGCGATGAGGCGAACTCCGCTTCGTGGAACAATATTCACTTTTCCAATGTTACCGACATATTACATCGTCCACAAAACGTAATAAATTCCATAAATGGTTGTTTTCCAATAGCTGCATATCTGCAGATTGTATTCTGCGCAACGATTTGGTCGGGAGCTCGAGTTCAAGCACAGGTGAAAAAGAAGTTTATGAAAGCTTTCGAGGTTACCTTCAAAAAAAGTACGTTCATTTTGCGGATCTGGCAAACTATATTTGAGACGTTGTCTCGATAAGAGAAGGAGCCTCATGCGAAATGTATAGTGCTCTCAGGCGTGCAACTAAAAGTTTGCTACGAAGACACAACGTTGAGCTCAGTGGTGGGATTGGGATCAGACTCCATAGTACTTCCATATTCGCCAGACTGCACATCTACCGGCTATCACTTCTTCAAGCACCTTGACAACTTCATGCGCGACAAATGCTGCACCAACCACTATGACGCGAAAATTGCTTTCAACGAATTCACCGCTTCCTGAGCTCCAGAATTTCATGCAGCTTGAATAAGCAAATTTGTACCTTATTGGCGCAAATGAGTGGAATGAAACTTATTCCTATTTTGATAAATAATGCTCTGTTTGAACCAAGCTATGACATTTTTAATAAATTCGTTAAAAACGATCAGTTAGTTTTGAAAAATTCAATATAATCTGGATTTTATAAAACTCTACAGCGATGTTTTAAATTCCATTCTGGAATCCGGAGTTAAAAGTAATTTTGCACCATAAAACCAGCCACATGTGCTTCAATGTTCCCGTTCCGGTAGAGTGTCTTTGGGCAACTACGTTGACAAACCACCTAATCAAGGACAAACGGGAACGTTGTCAACGAAAACTCAAGGTGTGCGTGTGTATTGAGATTCGAAGGCCTAAATTATTAATGAAAACGAGCCGTCTCAAATACAGTGCTGCAAGACAACGCCTGATCTTCTTCTATGCGTATTGATTTCAATTCGCACAATCTGCTGTTTTGCACTTTTCGGTCAGAGGAAGGGACATCAAGTGTACTCCTCATTAGCAAAAGTCCTTCTTCTATTCAGTCTATGCAAAAGGCAGTGAATCACAGCAAAATAACCTCACTATTTCCATTACACCAACTAATTCTGTAGCGGGATAAGGAAACTCGTCCGAAACAGTTTACTTGGGCCCCATGAAGTGTAAGCAGTAATTTATTTTATAGCCAACATATATGGTGGAAAGCTATCGATTGAATGCAAGAAATCATACAGAAACACTGTATGTGATCGAATAACCAATCGGAACTGAGACGACTATTATTTAGTATTTTTTTTTGCTTAAATGGCTAGAATGGTATTCGAGTCGATTCTTCTTGCATTCTTGGAGATAGCCGAGCTAGGCCATTCCCATGTGGAGTGAAGAATAGTGTTGGGTAGGGAGACAAACCAGCATCTTAGTTGCTGATGGACTGCGTCCCTATTCTCTGCACTAATCTTCCTCTTTAATGCTGTTTCTGAAATTAATTATAATTGTTCTTAACTATTATTGCTGTTTATTAAGTTTTTATTATTAGAATCATTATTATTTAGTCATTTTTTATTTACTGCCTATTCTTTTTCATAGCAGGGTGCGATGTGAAATATAACTATTAAAAGAGAGGTGACAGAAGGGCAAAATGACGGACGTGAATAGTGTAGTGGTGAACTAGCTAGCCCCCAAAAAGGGTAATAGAGAGTTTGATCCCCACCACAAAAACCTACGAACTGGAATGCTACAAATATCTAAGCATCATTGTAATTATCATTATTATTCTTATTATTATTGCTATTATTATTAATTACAATTTCCGACATCACATGTATTACACTGTGCTCCTCTCGGCACTTTTTTAATTCGATTCGTTTCTTTCTATCCACCATCCATGACCGGCTTCGAATTTTTCTGCGTGGACCGTCGAGTGATGCTTGAGGATTTCTTCGCCTTCGTCGCGAACATCGGTCGCTGATCGAATTGAAGCTACCTGGAATCCCGAAGATTCCGAGGAATACTAGGAAGTTCTGCGAAGATTGTTGAGAGTTAGCATGTCTCAAATTGGTCTGCCAGCAATTTTCTGATCTCGGAGAGGTGAAGGACTTGGTCAGCCCCGAGCAGCGTCGAGCAAGCAGGACAACTACCTTTGTGCTACTCGATCTCCATCGGAATTAAGATGTGTTGAAACTAATGAGCATCGTCTGTTAAGCCACAATTCATTGCAGTTCCATTGTAAAAAGTTTTCTAGCATCTATGACTATTGATATAATCTGATTTAAATGATTTAAATAGTATTACAATATCCCTTGACTGGCGATTGCTGACAGCACTAATCGGTAGAACTAGCTGAGAGAGAGGCGAAGCGAAGTATCCGCATAGTGTGGTGGCGAACGCGTAAGCCCTCGCAAAGGGTAGTAGAGCTTTCTCCACAGCATACACCTGCGGTTCGGTGTTTTGCAAATATCTCAGCACCATTGTGGTAGTATTACAGTAGTTCCCAAGTGCACTATAGGAAGCAGGTACTAATCATGATGCAATCACTTTTTTTTTACTGCCTATTCGCTCTTTTTGGCATGGTATGATGCGAAATACAGCTATGGTGACGCTGAGATATTTGCAAAACACCGGACAGCAAGCGCCTGCAACAAAGACCGAACCTCGTTATTAACCTTTCCAGGAACTAGCGTGATCACTACTACACTTCGTTTCACCTTTCTCTCGGCCGTGTTTTAAAGACGCTACCGTATAACTTACCATAATTCTTCTAAATGAGTGACGTTGGGTCGATTAGAGGATGTTTATGCAATGGATACATGTGGCCTATTTCACATCAATTCTTTAGAGAAGGACGCAATTTTTGTACATCACGTCTACATGGGCATACAGTTTTTCAATGAAATATAGTTTCAGTAGTTTTTATTGGATGGTGCTGTAATTTGTTGTGAACTTTCGCAGTTTTATGGCGACATTTTCAAGTTAAAGACAAAAATAAAGAAAGGAGCACAATATGGTGGCTAAACAAAATTTTTAGATCTCGTTGACGGGTAGTAGTTGATGGCACTGGCAGATAGAAAACTAGCTGAGAGAAATGCAGAGCTAGGACCTCAGCGGCGCATTGTGCAATGCGCGAGCCCCAGGAAAGGGAAATCGTGCTTCGATCTGGTCAGGGATCCACGTTTTGCGAATATCCCAGCATCGTTCTGGTTAAATAAAAATTTTTATAAAATTCACTTTTAGTTGAGAAAGAGTTGAATGAGAAGAACATCCATTCTCTTAAAATAAGGGTTTTGAATCCTCTTCATATGCCTTACCAATGTCTAGTTTAGTTTTTGACATTATTTTGAAAGAGGTCACATTTTTCATTAAAAATCTCCTTGATAAATGGAAGTGAAACTTGAGAGCGTTGTTTATCGCGAGGGCCAAGGATGTCGACTATTGGCGAATCTCATCATGTTGTCGCCAATTCATCCTTATCTAGTGTGTTAATTTTTTTGTTTTTTGTTAATTTTTTGTTAATTTTCACAAGCCTTTAAGCTGTGATTATCTTCTGAAATATAATTAACATCGCTGTTAATGAGAAATACAACCAAGATGATCCTGAGATACTTGCAAAACTCCGGCCGCAGGTGTCTGCGGTGGGAAACGAGCGAGCTATTCCCTTTCCTGGGTCTGACGTGTTCACCACCACACCATGCTTGTCTTTGGTTTAGCCTGTCTCTCAGCTAGTTCTATCAATCTTTAGCCAAGAGCTATCACCTGTGAACGGGATTGAACTGAGGAGTCCAAATCGGCAATTAACCCACTTAAGCTGAGGCTGAAATTGAAATCATAATTTTAACCTTTTTGTTTGCTGCCTACAATAGGTTTTTACGGCAGGGTATCATGTGAAATGCAACAACAATCATGGTTGTATTTCACATGATACCCTGCCGTGAAAACTATCGTAAGCAGTAAACAAAAAGGTTAAGATTATTGTTAACGTTGTATATTATTGATTTTTAGCGAGTCCAGTCGTGAAACCGTTGTAAGTTCAACTTAGTTCGCCGTTTCTCAGAATTCCAATGACCAGAGATGATATGTTGATGAGCATGACAAGGTACTTACAGATTTTATGTGCTTAAGAAAGTGCAGCATATTTCCTTTTCAACTATGATTTGAAATATTGTGCAGCATTCAAATGGAAAGAGAATTTTTAGTAGACTTTTCCCCTTACCTTTGACACGTTTCCTAGAAATCTAGGAAATCCTATTGTCACAACAAGAGTCGTGAATTTTGTTAGATACAACCGCAACGATGCTCACCGTGATTACCATTTTCTGGAGGTCATGTACCACCCACCACACCAGCCAAGGCCCTTGTCTCACCTTTCTGTCGGCCAGTTTTTTCTTTTTTTAACACAGCGTTGCTTTCAACAAACACCCGTCAATGGGAACTACAGTTTAAACTTCGTTTCTAAATTTTTCTTTACATATAGACTTTCAGGTTCAAACGTTTTATTTCATCATTATGCTTTAAATTGTAGTACTTTTTTCACTAGTATGCCATCATATCACTGGGTTTCGTTAATTTTTTAAACAATAATGTTAGAAGACGAAGAAAAATGGTTGGTGGATGGCCTAATCCAAGGATGCCATGCATTTTATGGAAAGTGATACAGTTCTGGATGGATTCAGTAGTTCAGTAGGCTTTGTCAATCGTGAGGTTGGTACACAGCATACGTTTAATTTTTAATTCGTACAAAACACACACAATACAACAGTAGCTGGTGTCTCGGAAGTATCGTCTTCTCCAGAGCCTGAGAAGGTATACTGATATACACTTTACTAGGCCAAAAGCTTCAATAACATATGCGAAAAGATGAAAATCTTCATGGCAACCACATGGTCAGCAGCTTCTTGAAAAACCCACCGTTTATTACGTGCCTTCCACTGAGGAGGAAAGAACAGCTGATTAATGTCGCACGTGGTTGATGAGTGCACCACCCCTAATCAAAAATCGTTGCGAAGATACTGGGCCAGATCGTGTGTGACCTCTGGGCACTCCTTCCTGCCATTCATTGTAGGACTTTTGGCACTTATAAATTTTTGGTGTGGGGTGTTACAGTCGTCAACAATACTCAGACACTTGGATGAACCCGTCTTCACTGGTTTTACGGGCTCCAGCACAATTTCCATTTCTTCGGAGTTTTGCTGGTTTCGCCATTGCGGCTTCCCGGAGTCCCGGGACTAGCTGATCTAAAGTCTGTCCCAGGCCTTCATCACCACAGGCAGACGCTGGCCTTTGTGGACGAAAGAGAGATTTGCCACCATGCGACTAACTTCATGGTACGGCTGTAGTGGATCCCGGTACTGGTTTACTCTTCGCTGGACTCCTTCTCAGCTTGGAAAACTCTGCCGTGGAGACGAACCCTCCATTATACATCGCAGCCTGGCACCCAAGAACACCTTCCAGCGACGATAAGGCGGTAAACCGTTGGGAGAATGGTAACACCCCTAACCGTTCGTCAGCCATATACTATTCCAGTGTTCTTCTTTAGTGGAATGTTGCTTAAAATGATAGATTTTTCGAGAAGCAGTTGATCATGTGATTCCATTTTAGATTTTCATTTTTTTGTATGTGTTATTGAAGGACGATTTATAGCCCGGTGCGGAGGTTAATGCAAAGTCGACCATGGAAACTATTAAGATCAATTTCAGCTTCAAATAAGCATGCCTCAACTGGTATGAAACTTTGCTTGTTGTAATGAAATTCATGAAAACCTACAGTTTTTTATCTGCCAGATGTGCGCTCTCTTCCTGTACTGAGATGAAATTCCGATCTTCAAGAGTTTACGAAACATAGTTTTGTACTTTTTTTTGTTGCATTAAAGCGTTTAATAATTCAAGTGTCGTTTTGAATTTTTTGAGATTTATAATTCTGGCGACGCCTAAAGTGTAGGTAAATGTAATTGAGCAAAGTCTCTGCGTAAATCTGTGATGACACGAAATCCTCAAACACTCTAGTTTATCTGGAAATTGTCGCCAGTTTTAAAAAACTATATCCAGGAGTTGTGTTAAAGGGTCTGATCTCAAAGTGATACTTTTCTAGAATGTGGTTTGACTGAAGCATTAAATTTGAATTTGGCCTCACCTGAGAAAGCCGATGAAGAACTGTGATGTTGAAGAACACATCAAGAACGCATGCTCTGTCAACCACTAAAACCATAGTCTCAGTTTCATATAAGCTGTAGCGTCTCTTAAATATACTTCTCCTATATTTCAGGACTATCTATCTCTACCTTTCTTTCTTTCTTTTTGTTTATATCGCATCCGATTTCTACATCAGCTTGACAGACCACTGTCCTGTCGTCATCTGAAGATTTTTGGAGCTTTTTTGATAAGGACGCTACCAACAAGTGAAATTTTGTTCGTGTTGAAGTATTATGACTGTCGAGATTGCAGTCTTAGAAAAAATATAAGGTGATTAAGGTGTTAGTTAGATGTTTGTAGCATAACGATTGGGACCCCCCTCACCCCCCAACAATATGCATACAAACTTTGTTTCGATCCACCTCGTCGGACCAAGTAAGACACAATTGCATTAGAGGCAAATCGTATACTCGTCTGGACGATCGTTCTGGCACATCACTAGGACACCGCAGACCATTGTATAGGGCAAATTTTCATTCAATCTCATCTACGACGAATGGAATCCAGTGCATGAAGCATGCCTAAGTTAATGAGCATCAAACGCTGCGCACTTTAATATGTTGCTTCAAAAGTACATAGTAAGGCAACTTAAAAATGTGTATGGATGCGCGATAGTGCGTTAGCACTGAGCCTCAAGCGTTGCTTCAGCTTCGTTTAGCTTTATTTTGAGTGGCTAACAGTATAATTCGAAAAAATCTGGAGTTAGTGAAAAAAGTTTTTTAAAAGTCTCGTGCAAGATAACGTTCGATTTCGTCACAATTAGACCTTAGGTGTACTATGATTTTCCATCTTTTATGCCGAATATGGAAATCAAGTAGCAGACGAGTGCGGCGTAGTGGTTGGAGGCGCCACTGCGACACACACATGGAATCGGTCCTCCTCGCACCCATGGGGCACCATGCCTTCCATCCCTCTGGGATCGGCAAATTGGCGCCATACTTGTCGGGGTGGATAGCAGCACTGTCTCGATAGATCAGTAGGCCACTGCGAGTCATCGTAAAGGCCAGATATGCGTTCAGTCTCCTTCAACGATACTTAATGAAGTTGAATGCAAGGCGTAGCCCTCAGGGTTTCATCAACGCCGAGAGCTTTATCTTTTACTTTATTTTTATAGAAACCACAATGGTCGTAAGTACATGTGAGTGTACACATTTGTAAATTCATATATGAATATATATATACATACATACATACATACATACATACATACATACATATATGCATATGTACATACATACATCAATGTCGATTCATTTCACTGAAATTTTTCTGTTCTTCGATAACGAATGAATTCATTGGGACCCGTTTTATGGTGCCGCAGGGTATTTCTCAAAATGTACTTTATTATTGGAAACATCACGTTCTCAGCATTTACGTTCTGTTATTGTCGTTGTCCTTATTGCAATATTCTCATGATTCGTCGTCGTGGACTTAATAGTCAAGATAGGTGTAGGCATGACGAAGTGGACTGAATGACAGCTCTTCTAGCTTTGTTACTTCAATTGTAATGCTCACACTGAACAGATCCCATTAATTCATATGTATGCTTTGAGACTAACGACTTTCCTTTATGACAACTTATTCAGCTTATGATGAAATTTTCTTTCCATAAAATCATTTGTATTATGTTAAAGAATCAAGTATAGGAGGATAGGGTACAGCTAAGGATTAACTGAAAAAACTTGATTTAGAATGTATTTTAGGTCGTAATGCAGCATTTAATGTTCTCTCATGATAAAACGTTACATCGTTTACAGCTATCGTTCTCTTCACGTCTTGAGCTTCGGAGCACTCGGTTCATCTAGCTACACAGGCTTTTTGACTATTTGTATATATCTCTGCTTTAACTATTGGAAATAGGCAATTAAGTTAATTTTATAGGAGAGGGAACGGGAAACACTTAATTGTCATTATCTGGTGTGAATGGCATATCTGTTAGTAAAGCATAAACGACAAATTATTTGACGTTAATAATTCCCTGAGGGTGCGCCATGCATTCCACCTCATTAATCAACGTTAAAGGTAAGTAAAAGCATATCTGGTCTATGCAATGACTCGCTATGGCGTACGATGTATCGAGTCAGTGCTGCTATCCTCCAGACGGGTTTGGTATAAATTTATCGATCCCGGAGGCATGGAACGCTTGGTGAGCCCTGGACGCGTAATCGAACCAACGATCAGGTGTGTATTTCAGGGCATCTACAACCATTGGGCTATAGGGGTCATCACTATAAACGTTAAAAAGTGAAGAAAAATGTCGACGGTTTTTGTTAATAGAAGTGTTCGGCATTTGTAGCTATTGTCCTCATCAGTCTCTACCACTATATAGCTATCTCTTGAAATATGATGGTGATAAGATGGGTTTTCTCTGATTAGGGTTAATTATCTGTGAAGCCTAAGAAAAATTAGGTCGAATTACATTTCGCGTTCACACTTTTCATTTCAAAAACTTTAATATATGTTTTCGTATATCTGAGCTTATTTTGAAATAAACCAATTACTAAAAGATTTTCTTTGTTGTTAAAAATGAACGGAGAGGTGGCCGATAATGAAGAGATAGACGAGTCCTATGTAAGAAATTTTGTATTTGTCTCATTAGGGCCAACAAATTCTCAGCATTCCTTAAAAAAATTGTTTTCGTTTTGTTGCTTAACTTTTATTGGTCCTCTAGCCCAATTCTTCTTGCTTTTTCTCATTTTTCCGCTCTTTTACTGAAAACTACAGTGCATACAACCAGCAAAGTGTTGGTGGTTTTGTATACGTCGGTTGCAAAATTATTAATAATAATAATAGTAATCATAATCACAGTGATGCTGAGAACGTGGCTAGGAGGTGTTCTCGTTGTCGGGTTGCGATGTACAGCAAGTGAATTCATCCCGCCACAAGGGTACCCCAAGCTGAGAAGCGGTCCCGCGTTTCCATTAGGAAGCTCAGTTAAGAGTAAACCAACATTAGGATCCACCACCGTGATGGTACCAAACTAGTCACATGGTGGCGCATCTCCCTCCGATCTACGACGGCTGTGTCTGCCTGTAGTGATGACGACCTGGGGCAGACTTTGGTCAGGGTGTGTTCTGAACTCAAGGAAACCACAATGGCTAAACCAGCAAATCTCCAGAGAATGGAAATTATGCTGGAATGGCACAACCAGTGAAGATGGGGCATCCAAGTATCCCACTAAGTAAGCAAATAAGTGAGTAATTAAATAAATAGATAAGTAGATAAGCAGCAGTAATGGTAGTAATAATAGTGATAATAGTGATAACAAACAGAATATTTGATAAAATTTTGCAGAATACGGTTTCGCTATGTGATTTTCGGCTGATTTTCTCCGGCCACTTGAGCTCGTCGTAGACTGTTGCTTTTTCTGTTTAGATTTCGCTAGAGTATAATGGATAATTCGAAGTTTTCGTGAGCAGATTATATCCAATGTAATTTATTTATGATAATACACTACCATATGAAAAATCGCGTATTAGAATGCATGTCGTCATATTGACGAAACCCAGGTGAGAAGGAATAAACGAGAGTCCTCAAGATTTTGTCGTCCTCGATGGAAACTAGCCTCAGGAAATCGCAAGATAGCAAACACATCTCCGATCCATAAAATTGGCCAAATGGCTTTTTCGACACTCTATATGGATACATCCATAGCTCCGTAAACATCTCTTGAACTATGCATTAACTCTACTTCAGCATCAATGAAGAACGCATAATGAAGCACATCCTATCATAGGAAATCCTCTTTAGGTTAGTTTCGCACTGAAACGGTAGATGATCTGTTTCACTTTGTGTTTTACTCAAGTGGTCAGGAGCTGGATGAAAGTTCCTAGCTATAATGATGGAATCTTCAACGATGAGAAGGTTTCCTATTAAACAATATGGTCATAAGAAACTTTTCTGTTCATGATAATTAGACATCTTCACCAGTTTACGACCACTAACAGAGGCTATCATAATGACCGGATGAACACGCCTCCATAAGAAGGCATGGCGACGCTGAAGTCTCTTAGCGAAAGTCATGCGAATCTGTGGTTGCTAATACTTACATAATGCTAAATGACCTGTAAGTACCGAGTATTATACTTTTCCTACCGAATGTTGACATGATGAGATCTCCAGCCATGAACTTCTGTATCGATTAACATCCGCGCCTATCATGAAACCAGTGATATAGTTCGTCAATTAAAGATTGCTGTTTCAGGCCAGCTTTTTATGTTTTTTTGTGAAGACTATCAAGAAATGTGCCTAAGTAGTCCAAATTAGGAAGAGATCTTATTCGATATGGAATGATAGAGGATTTTTCCAGGCGCAAGTAACGAAAATCGCTTCACATGAAGTGTGAGGTTCGACCGAGTCTATTCTTGACTTTCCTAGCTAGCCATTCTGATATATGATATAATAACTTTATCAAATAGAGATATATTTTGTCATTTTACAAGTTCCACAGTTTAAAACTAGGAACATTTGAATACGATAGTGGTTTAAAAGTGAAAGCTTTTTGTAAGTTCTGCGACTTTTTCTAATTTGCTTCTTTCAGTTAGTAGAATTTCATCCTATATCAACATCCCCTTTTAGTTCACGTTCTTTTTTTTGCTTATTGCACTTTTGTTCCCATAAATCTAAACTCCACTATCATTCATGTTTTTCCGTTAATGGCGCAGTTTTCGTTAACTCTTAAACCAAAGAGAAGGAGACTTTGCCTCATCGATTTATGATTATTCTATGTATATATTATTTGCCATGTTCTACTATGGAGCGCTATTCAAATACATTACTGTCAGCTACTGGAAGTGTTTTTACAACTTATGCTCCCTCTATTTCACTATTTCTCATCCTCATACATTCCACCCGATGATGATTCATTATAGACAGAATTGAAAGTAGAGTCAGTTTCAAGCGAAATAACCGATCAGTGAACTTGTGCAAAAAGTGGTTTTTCTTCTATATATCTCCAAGTTCGGAATAGAAGCTTTCTTGGCTGACGTTCGCCATGACATTGGTGTTGGATAGATGCCAATGTCGTTTTACGAGATGTGTAAATTAGTATCAAACTTGTCTAGGAAAATCTCCTTCCCGTGCATGACTGCCAGCTCTGCTTACAGTGAAGACTAAGGAAGCACTAGGAGAGCTATATCAGATTTCTCAACACAGTCACCTTAACCAGTCATCGAGCACATTTATATAGAAGGTAAATTCCTCAAGTAGCAGCGGCATCCACGTGTAAATCTGAAGCACCCAGTGGATGATGGATACGGGACAACGAACTAAACAGAATAAGTGCAGAAATCTGCACAATATGTGGTGATGAACGCTTGATTAGAAATAGAAGTAAATAATGGCACCAGATTGTAACTCGATTGGTTTGGATTTGCCTTGTGACACGTTTAAAGCATGAACAACGCACTTCGTGAGGACTCCTCACAATTTTTCTGAAAACGTTTTCAAATAATGCCTCCCCCTCCCTGTTTCTGGATTTTTCCTATTTCTGATTTTCCATGTTTAATTTTTAATGATTTTAAGATTTTCACACTCTTATGTTTCATTCACAACATTCCTAGGTGATCCGCAACATAGTAACCGATTTTCCCACTCTCGTGATGAAGCGACTGCCAGTGATAATGATCAGAGAAAACCCTAATGAGATCATCTCACGACACCAAGGGAATGAAAGTCTTTCCCAGTCGATAAATTACGGGCCAGATTGGGCCACTCAGATTTTTGAATATCAACCAAATAAATTTCTTATCTCGAAAGATGACATCAAAAGAATTTACCTTGCAAAAAAAAAAGAAACTTTAAGCGCTTTTTTAAGGGTTGCAGTGTTTTCTAAAAATTTAATTTGCATATTTTAGAACTTGCTACCTGCTCTCTTAGCTGATACTTTGCTAGAAAGTTAGAAATTCAAGCCGAAGCGTTTTGCTCTCCGCCAAATTTCCATCTTAGTGCTATTTTGCTCAAAGGAAGTCAGACGTTTTATCACTGATTACAGGAAGTTACAAAATCAAAAGGTTTTCGTTTCTTTACTACGGTTACTTGTTTAAGATTCTTAGTTCGAACCTTGGAAATAATTGGCCTTAAGCACATTAACTCCGTATTTCATTGAGGTGAGAGAGCAGGAAAAATTTGAGCTATTAATTGTTGCGGTAGTCTTTATAGAGCTCATTCAGATCTTGCAAAACCAACTCTTTTTTCTCAAATACTTTGATTCGGGCATGCTAAAATCCTATTAACTTTGGGTGCCTAGAAATTCTATATGAAGCTATTTGAGATTACAACATTTCAATGCATCGTTGACTATTCTGTGTGAAGTTCAAATGAACGCGATGCTAAGGAGGCAAATCAAACGTCTAAAACTTCGACGCATTCAGCCAAGCGTCTAGTTTAAGAATAATTAAAGGGGAAGCATATCGTGATAACGTTTCTTCGTCCTCAGGACATCATTGCATCAGTAGTCTAGCTTAATTATTTTATTCATTTTCTTTTTTCAATTGAACAAACTCCACAACACCGATGGTAACCGGCTGTGCAAATGCGAAATCTGTACGGTATTTTTCACAACCATGAGTTTTCTATGATTTCTCAGTATCATTGATTGACAGCGTAATATTGTTTGGTAGATTCTTAGGAACACGTTTGTTCAATCATATCAAATGCAGAGCTTTTTAAAGACTTCATTATGCCAAGACTTTTGAATGATCACCAGCGGCAGTATTAACTGAATGCCATTAAAATAGCGTCAGTAGCGCAATGGTAGAGATCGCGTTCAGCACGAAGAAAGCGTTTGTTGGGCCATTCCGCGAAACCAGAAAGCTCACTTCACCTCTTGTCCAGTGTCACAAAATTGGTAAAAGGCTTGTCTAGGATTAGTTCGCTCGCTATAACCCACAAAAGCTGGCGATCATCAGTGATGAATATCTGGGAACACTGTTGCAGGACGAGTCGAAGATTCCAGAGAGATTAGATCAAATCAGCATTCAGTGGCATACGTTACAAAAATGGAAAATGCTGATTAAAAGCAGAACCCACATTCAAAACCTGAGAGTTCTCACGACGTACGGATGCGGAATAAGCGAATGAAATGTGATTTGAGAAATAAAAGCAGTACTAAAAAATATTTGGATAAGTCGCTGATAACGCAAAATTTCTTCACACTAAATTTTTTTACAACATACCGCCTACCGAGTCTCATAAGGAACGACTCAGCGAGCACGGCGTTCAGTTCGTCGCTATCGGGAGCGACTTAGTACAGGTCATTATTGTTGTGAAACCTGACCACATCTTATAATTTGTCTTCGATAACTAAAGATTTCGATGAATACGAAAGTAAACTGTCGTGACCACTTTTCTTCCGCTACTAATTGTCATGATGTATTTTGTTCTTTTACGGTTTAAAAAGGAAAGAAAAAGAGAGGGTTTGATATATCCAGCGCGCGTGAACAAAGAAGTGATTATGAGTGCATTGGAAGGCTTCTCTGATCACTGCTCTGCAGAGTGGATATAAAAGCACTGTAATTGAAGCACAGTTCGAGAATGCATGTTTTTTTTCTCTTTACGCAAATAGTCTTAACATTTCCGCGTCTGTGTTGCAGGGCTCCTCCGATCACTGGGCCAGATGCGCTCCTTTAATATGATAAAAAATAGAAAATTGTGATCATTTATCAGTTTTCATTGGAAACGAACGAAATATTGAGTTTCTCTTACTTGTATTTTTTACTTTCTTTCCTTTAAAATTGATTAGAAATTTCGTTTAGGTTTTTTTCGACTACAATCCTCAGCTAGTTCTCACCACTGGTCAAGGAAATCGTTCTCCTTTCTAGTAGATTTCCTCAACAATAAAATTGACTACGTTTTTTTAAATTATGGACACAGCTAAGACTTTTTAGATTTCGGCTATGAAGGCCGCTATTAAGTGAACACATGAGTAGAAATGTTCGCCTTGTTGACTTCAATTATGCTAATTTCTAGAAGGTAGATGAAGACTAGCATATTCTTTCTAGATGAATAGATGGTATTAGCGAAAATCTTATTGCCTTTTTAAGCACTCTTTCCCGCTTTCTTTACTCATTGCATAGCTCATTCATGCATGGATGTTTACTCTTGATAGTTACATGTGAGATGGTTCGATTGGAGTTTTCATATTTGTTAAAACAGAATTCATGAACTATACGTTTTTGCTAAATATATTTATTTTCGGCTAACGTTTCAACGTCTTCATCTTCCTCAGAGCCGATGATCCGAGTCGATGGTCCATGATCAGCTAGCTTTGTGCTAGCTGATAAAAACACCGACTTCTGCACGATGTGCGCAATGATGTATGCCCGGAAGAAATACAAGTTGTTACCACCGGACATTATCATTATATATCCACCATCAGCATCGTGTTTAAAAGGGCATCACTGAGTGAGGATGCCTCATTCGAGAAGATGGCTCACTGAGGAAGACCTGGCTCGACACGAAGGCGAAGCTGCAACGTCGAGACGAACAACAATCATGGACCATCGACTCGGATCATCGGCACTGAGGAAGGCGAAGACGTCGAAACGTTAGCCGAAAATAAATATATTTATCAACCTCGTGCAAGCTCATCAAAAAAGAATACATATTGATTAGTCACACCGAGGCTTAGAGAAAGTCGGTTTCGAAATATACGTTTTTGCGTTACTTATTTGAGCGCTAAATGATTTCAATGGCTCTCATACATGCGTTTTCCAAAAACATTTGGATATATTAGGAGCATCTGCGTTTGCTAAACTTTTAGTTTATTATTGCCAAGGAAAATTCTTTTAGATTCAAAAGTGATGTCAAACTTCAACTGTATCCATTATCCCGCCAACGTTTCGTGCTTCAACCTTGGAAGAGCAATTCTCACTGCCACTATTGTGCTCACAGTTATGTTGGTCAGCTCCTACATTCCTACATTCACACCATACTTCTTGATTTTTATCGACTATTAATTTAAATAGTCTGATGCAGTTATAGGTAATTATCTTTGGCAATTTATTTGTTGTGCTTGCCTTATACCGTGATCGTAAACTACGCCTACAACGACAGAATTGGTTAATCATATCGCTAGCGTTAGCAGATCTTTTCCTGGGCTTACTAGTGATGCCACTTACTTTAATTTATGAGATCGTGGGCGAATGGAAGATGGGTAAGTGGCTTGTTGTATTGTACATTTGTCTCCTTTGCCCAATATTTGGTGAACCACTAATCAGCCATTTTCTTCAATAGTTAATTGCGAAGAAGTCGATGGTAGTGAGGAACTACAGAGTTACTCGGACTTGTATCGGTGACACAAAAAATTCTTAGATCTATTAGCATATACTATGATTCTATCACTCTAGGCAATTATTTATTCGAGTGTCTTGACAGATCTTCAGAATTCATGTAAATCTCAACACTTCTGCTTTTTATTTCATTGTGTAGTAACTGTCGCCCAGGCTAATGTTTTGCTCGGTATGTTCGTCCGGGTGAAATTTGAAATCCTTTTTATATTACCTTTTCATTGATATACGTAATGCTTGGTTCTCTGAAACCTCGAGAGAGTTATGCTAAAGCGTTCCGACGTCATCACCACGAGACCAGTCTCCAGCGGCCTTTGTGGATCGGAGAGGGTGGATGATTGTGACTACGATTTTTGCAATACGACAACAATACCTGTGAAGGTAGT
>UYYA01001171.1:0-20121 GCA_900624975.1 Angiostrongylus costaricensis | reverse complement strand
ATCGACTCGGATCACCGGCTCTGAGGAAGACGAGGACGTCGAAACGTTAGCCGAAAATAAATATATTTATCAACCTCGTGCAAGCTTATCAAGAAAGAATACATACTATAGAAATGTCACTCACGGGTGGAATTCCGAGCGTTTTTTGTCTTTCTGGGGCTTATTCATGATGACCAAACATTACTCATGTTAGCTAGATACGAATTTTATTGTTAACGAGCCATGTGGTGGGATGGGACAACGCGAGCGTCATTCGTTCAGAAACCAAGTAAACTGGAGATTCAGCTGATGTGAACCCAGCCAACACTTCACAACAAGTGCTGCAATGGTCGCCCTCGACAAAAGTAAGCCAGCACTACGATACGTGACGAGGAGCGTTCAAGCGCTTAATTCCAACATTAGCGCCAATACCATATCGTGTTCCGTTCAAGAAACATTCGCCATAAACACTGACAAACAGGTGTAGTGCTAGTGGACCACGGATCATGGATAATTTTGCGGTACATCTGTAGAGGACACTAGCTGCAGTGCCGTTATAAATTTTATCATTCAAAATTTTGATGTAAACTCTACGTCTTTCAATCTCTTCTTCACTTTGTTCTTCAATCTTCCCCCAAACTTTATCGTCTCAACTATTTCGGAATAACATGTTAGATATAATAGCACAGCACGGTATTACTATAGCACAACGGAGCAACAATTATAGTGATGAAAGTCGCGGTTGTATTAATCTACAGCAAGATGTGTTGTGTCATACGCAAGTGAGTTTGGCGGACATAGTCGCAAAAGAAGCCCTATTCATCTAGAAAGCATTAGGTGAATACTTGTTAGTGGGCTGATGTGCTTAATCTATGAGAAAACAACATTCGTAGGAACTACGGCAAGGAAGGAGGGATTTGCAGGCTTACTACTTCCGTTGACAGCAACATGTCACATAGAAACTTATCACACTATTCGCTCAGCTGAGGGCATCATTCCTCCTCGTGAATGGCTTCAAAAGCGTCATCATATCACTAATTAGTCAGATTTCATCGAAGTCTTACTTAAATACCTCAATTCCAGCCATACCTGGAGTCCATCGAATTAAACCGGTAACCAACCTGTGATGATAAACGAAGGTATCAGTATCTTAGAAACACAGAGGGCACAGCGCTCACAGGCAGCAAACAGGTTGTACTGTTCCCACTGAGAGGATAAAGAATATGTAAATAGCTACAAAAATTAATACTACTATTTATTTTATTCTATTCTAGAGACTGCACAGAGTTGGCAAAATTATTGTGGATATTGGACTCGAATAGTTGCGGCTCTGCGGAAGACCAGCGAGCCAAAACGTAAGCTGCAGTAAGCACTTCATATCTACCTCATGCAAGCGAATAAATAGGAGAAAATATTGGGCACTCATGGTCGGCGTTAAATGAAAGCCGTTTCGTGAAAATATTTCTATGCTGTTCCCACACTAACAACAATTAGGCGACTTTGGTCAGAATCATAAGACCACTACCAAATGTGCTTTTCGGTGGCATAAAAGCGAAAACCTGTCTAGAATGTATGTAGTGTATCAATACAGGTAAAAGGATCTTGGGAACTGTCGAAAGGTTGAAACAATGAAGCTCTCTGCGTTGATCCATTCCTAACGGATGCGCCATGCATTCGACTTCATTAAGCATCGCTGAAGGTGAATGACTGCATTTGTGGTCCCTACAAAGACTTGCGGTGGGCTACCAATGCATCAAGCCAGTGCTGCTAATCTCCTGGACAAGTCTTGTTCCAGTATGACGACCCCGAGTGGTGGAGCGCTAGGTGAGTCATTGGCGTGGGGATCGATCCCATGTCCATCGCAGGAGGCCTCCGACCGCTGCGGTACACGCTTCCATTGCAACTACGGTGTATCAGTAAGATAGGAGATGCACTATTTCAAACTACTGTCGTGGGCAGGTTAGCCGCATCGCGACCGCGCGCGAGCTGTCTGTGACGCGAGGCAGAATTGCGCAATCTGTTCCCGGTTTTAATGGAATCGGTCGATTCACTCCTGGGACTGCTTCGATTTAATTTTTTCAAGGTTAGTTGCTTCGACTCCAAGTTTACTGGTTTTTGAAACTAAGTGCAATAATCAAATAGTTTCGGTAGCTCAATGACAGTATAGCTTCTGTAGAATTGCATGAATTTGTGCAGCACTTGGTTACTGGCCCAAGCTTGAGGGGCCAAAATAGGACCATTTTCGACTATCGAGGGACAAGAAGTTTTTCGCCATTCTATAGCATCAAAGAAAGCTCTCGACGTTGATCACTCCCTGAGAATTAGGTCGCCCCGCATTTGACTTCACTAAGCATCTCTGGGGATCACTGAAAGCATATCTGATACATATTTGATCTGGCCTTCACAGTGACTCACGAGTACCTACCAATATATGGAGCCAGTGCTGCTATCTTGCCAGCCAAGCCTACACCGATTTGCCGATCTCGGAATGATGAAGGCTTGGCGAGCCTCAGGCACGGGGATCGATTTCTCGCCTAAGGCGCCTCCGACCGCTACGCCACACGCGCTCTCATTCTGGAGCATTAAACTGGAATAGTCGTACTTTTTGAGTGTAGCGATTATTGTCAGTGCTATAAATCATAGACGACTCTAAAAATATCTGTGTAGCAAAGCAATACAGAGGAGGTGAAAGAAGACTGTGAGGAGAATTAGGTCTTTGCCATTGGGGCAAATTATGCAATTTTGCGTTGCACATAGACGGTCATGATTTATTATTTACAGTCGGTTACCAACTAGCTGGGGCCTAAGATTACTCGGTGGCATTTCAACTACGTTTACCGAATTCTCTAGACCCACCCTTCTTAAACAGCGTTTTATAGCTGCGCTTACATCATTTGAGACGAAGGGTAGGATAAACGTGACGGTGATTGCATGAGCTCGGGTATAGTTTGTCTGCTCTTCTGTAAGGCGTGCGGAGACGAATACTTTGGCGAAACGGGCAGAGCCCTCTGTATCCGCATAAAAGAACACCTAGCCGGAAACATAAACCAAATACCCCATTAGGCACGCATAGGACCCAGAGACATATGAGAAGGATTTCTTCAGTTGGCTTGTTTATTGAAGTACGTGTCACGATCCTCGCGTAGGAATCAAGAGCACAAGCGCGTAAAACTCTCGAGGTGTTCTGGATTAATTCCAGAAATCCGAAAATGAACCGCAGGGAAGGATGCCTCATTATGACGCGTGATATAGGGCAGTATATAAACCTGTTATTCCGATGGTAGGGGCACATTACGCTTCCATGTGAATTCTGTGCGGTTGGCCTTCACACGAGATACTCAGTGGAAGACTCACAGAAAGCGGTGAGTGTGCGGAGGGCCAGATGCACGTTGAGTCACCTCTACCAATTCTTGATGAAGTCGAATGCGCGGCATGTTTCTCAAGAATTGATCAGCGTCAAATTCTTTACCATTTATCCTTTTATGTATGCCTTTATTCCACCTTAGATTGGATGTCTATTTTCGATTAGTTGCTTTTATCGTCAAGTCTTCCCTAATATTTCATTGAAAATCTAGCTTATGAACACCTAGTAAGTTGTCAGGAAAGTGTAGTTGGTAGATTTCCTACGTTCTGAGGAAAACATCCTCGGTTTGGAGCCTACAAATCTTTT
This sequence comes from Angiostrongylus costaricensis, assembly GCA_900624975.1. Lineage (NCBI taxonomy): Eukaryota > Metazoa > Nematoda > Chromadorea > Rhabditida > Metastrongylidae > Angiostrongylus > Angiostrongylus costaricensis. Next base: position 16,472 of record UYYA01001171.1, on the reverse strand, counting down.
TCGTCGAATTTAAATCTGGCCTCGTCGTAAGCTAAGCTCTGTTTTTCATTTCATTCAACAAAAATTCCATTGGTTTCTAAAATCCATGCCTCTTATGGCGCAGAAATAGCTGTTCTAAAAAAATGTCCTATGCAATTGGACTTTCTAACAAGGTGATACATGTTTGTTTAATAGTGAAAGGATCAGTATGAAGGTGGTGCAAAATGGGAAAAATATGGGTCTTTATTTATAAGATGGCCAAGGACTTCATTGATTGTCAAGAAAAGCTGGCAAAATTATTCCGATTTGTTTTAATTTAGAAATCCTTAGTGAAAATTTAAGTTGTTCTGTAATTTTTGCTTTTAACAGCTGTTTGTACCAGCAAAACAGGAAGAGTTGGAATGGCGAGTGTAGTGCTACATATAAGTTGAGACAAAGCAGACAGCAGACACTACTGCTGCTCACGAAATCAGGCAGAGGACACAACACCCTATTAGTCGAGGTGGGTACTTTGCTGTTCTCTACGCACGGTTGTTTTCCTCATTACCGTAGATTTTTTTTAATTTTGTGCATTTTTTGCATTCATGTTTCGTAATATTTTATTTCTAGCTTATCGTCGCGTGTAAGTAGAAGCTTAGCTGACTAATCTGGATATGGTCGCGCATATGGTTGTCTCAGAAATGCCTTGCAGTTGCTTGGTGAATGTACTCGGGCACTATCCTATCATGTGAAGGCAAGTTGTTTAACATTTCCGCTTGATATTTACTATGGCGATATGTTACTATTAGTACTTTTTCCCCTCCCCTCAGTTTAACGCCACTTCGTGGTTGGGAAGTGCTCATAGTTGCTGGGCTAATATGTGCAGCGGAGAAATTCTTCCCCACAGCACGGTCTTCCAAACTATGGAGGAGTCTGGCGTTTCCATCAGTACGCCCAGCTAAGAATGAACCAATACCAGGATCTACCACCGTCGCGGTATCGAACTAGTAGCATGGTGGCAAATCCCAATTTGATCCACAGGGTGGCGACGGCTGTAGTGGTGACGATCTGGGACAGACTTTGACTAAGTCGATCCCGGGACTCCAGTTTACCAAAACAGTTACACCAGCAAAACTCCGAGAAAGTGGGCACTATACTGGAGTCTGCACAACCAGTGAGCGCAGGCCATCCGAGTAGCAAAATTAATACTTCTACGGAATAAAACATGGGATGTTTCTTGAAATTCATTGCTTCCGCGAACATTACGGCACACTCCGTTTTACCGAATTTCCAATTTTACTGAGCTCTTGTTCTCTAAGTAAGCCCCCATTTTTACTGGTGCGGAGTTTACTTTTATTGACCACTGTTGGTGTGAAAAGATTTTATCGCTATCGTACTGAAACCATAGCCCTGCGGGAGATTCGTTACTTTCAGTAATCGATGGAGGCCCTAATTCGCTTGGCGCGCCAAGATTTTGTGCGAGAAACTGCGCAGAGTTGCGAGGCAGAAGCACATTTCCAGTCTTCGGCTGTAGTTATACTTCAAGAAGCAGCCAAATCCAAAGTGGTTGAGCTGCTCGTGGGCACGAACCTATGTCCTATGCATGCGAAACAGGTGACGGTTATGCCCAAGGAGAGATAACGGGTCTGTGGAAATCAAGGAAAGGGAGTATAGGCGAAAAGTTTCAATCCTCGTCTGAAATTTCCTTTGCTTGTTTATGAAGTACATTGAAGTAAATACCGCATATGTATTTCTTGCTATTTGTCAGTATTTGTGCATTTTGCTGTCCGCTCTGAGGAAGACGAAAACGTCGAAATGTTAGCCGATGAAAAGTTGTTTAACAACCTCGTGTAAGCTGAATATTTTAAATAATTTCATTGTGTGTTTGTATTTAATAGCTCTACAGCGTGTTTTAAATTGCAGAAGGTGCTTAATTCCGCTTCGTTCGTGATTTTGATGATTTGTTTTCAGTTTTTACCTTTTTGTGACATATTGTCATATGTGTGGAGTATGTTTTTGTTACATTGTTGTAAAATTGCCACTCAATAAAGGCTCGGTGCTTCCGAAAACTTGAATGACCCTTGACACGGTTTAGATGTGGTCCGCGCACAAAGTGATTTTCGAAATCCTGCTTGCTTCGCTGGTTGCGCCTCATCCAATCTTCTTGACATGCACTACAGGATAATCTTCCTGATGAGGTGGTAGGTACACTTAACAACTATGTCGGGTGATAGTTACGAAGATCTCTTCGGCCACCTTTCTGGCTGAAGGATGATAGCATGGACATACTAAGCTGATCTGGGATTTTTTCTTTTGAAAACAGGCTGTCATATGACTTGCGAGAAGTGCATGCAAATTACAACTTCCAGCTCTAAGGTAGTCGGAAGTAATATTATCGTTTCCTGGAGCTGTGCCTGTATTCATGCTTGCTATCGCAACTGGAACCTCCGATAGGAGAATTCTGGATGATTTTCTGTAGCGGAGATCTAAGGATCCGGGATGAGTATTTTGGAACGGAAAAGTTCTAACTAGGACTTTTCCGTTATCAATTCCACATTATGGCGGGACGATTACATGGTCTCGTCTTCTTACATCGGGGCTGACAGCGGGTCATTATAATCGCACAAGTTCCAACGACACTTTTTGAGAGTGGTGGTTTTTTGTACACCTTTTTACAGTTTTTTTGCCTCTATGGATGTAATTGCTCCTACAAAGCTATTCTGCAACTGCCATTTATTAGCAGCTGTATTAAACGTGTTCCAGTTAGATTAAACCAGTTTTCCTCTCTTTTTGAGAAACGAGAAACTTCTTAGTAGTAATGGAGATGTGGTCTGATCCTCTTGTTTAGGGAACGGAGTAGTCTGACGCAACTTTTGAGTCCTTCGACAAACGGCTCACAGTCTTCGGTGAGGTCTTGCTTGATGTCCTCACTCACGCTTAGATCGGATATCGTTCAGAATGTTCTTGTCATATACAGGCTGAGTTTTCCGCGTCGTGATCGATGAGATTAATTCTTTTCCAGGTCACGGCTGAATCGAATCTCCACATAAAGAGGGCGATGAGCGGAACCAGAACAAAATGACGGGACTACCGATGTGTCAAGTCGTGAAGATCGTCGTCTGTGATGGCTATTCTGGTATTATAGGTGCAAAGTAAGAAATTATCCGTGCAAAGGCTCCATGGCATGTCGTACGTGTATTCGATGCGTGGGTGCTGTGATTGCCCTGTTGTTGGCTGAGCATTTCGATTCCATGCGAAATCCTGACTTAACCTTGCGAGGTCTTCACCACAATGCAGGTCCTAGGAAAGTACATTTTCTTTAGAAATCTTCAATATTGCCTGTAACACCGTCGATCACCAAGCTCCTTGAGCGGGAAGGTAATAGGCCTCCTGTTTGCCCATTTCTCAAGTCATTATTCCACGAAGGGTTCCGCTCACCCATGCGACGCAAACGTCACTTCTCCCATTACCTGGAGTGCTTCACTTCGGTGTTCATTACAAGCCGATTTATGTGGCGGTTTACTCTGCTCGTCTATGACACTAATTTACTCCAACACGGACGCCACGATAGAAATGTCGAACTCCTTCTCTTTCGGCTTTCTCTCTTTCACCCATGAAGACCGGTTCGATACTTTTTAACAGTCGCGTTTTGGTCTTGGACAATCCCGGCGGTTGTGCTTTACTTCTGATAAAATTGTTCGACTTTCCTGAATTTGTACTTGAGAAGGAGTATCAATCTCGTAATAAAGCTACATGCAGATTGATCGACTTGCAGCCAATAAAGCTGAATTTTCAATCTACTAGCATCGATTTTCCAGTTCGTAGAAGAACTTGTTTCCAAACGATTCAGAACCTTATAAAACATCCACAATATGTTTGATTATCGATTACAGTAGAGCTTCAACTGCGTTTGCCCTCAAATGTAGTATCTCGTGAACAGTAGGTAATGGTACATGTTGAGGTAATTTACAGCGCAGTAAAGCATTTGTAAAGGCGGAGAAGTGCTCTGTAAGGCTACTTCACTCAATTGTCTCCCATAGCTTTACGACAACCTTACTGCAAGATTATCAACAAACCAATGCAATATATTTATTTACATGTTCTTATCAATTGATCTTGTTGAACTGATGCGAGGTTGGCACATGCGAGGCGAGGTTTAAATTGTTATTATTATTATTATTATTATTATTATTATTGATGTTGTTGTTGTTGGTATAGTTCGTCGATGGTCGACATTTCAGCGATTTCGCCTTCCTCAGAGCATAGACGTATTTTATGCAGCAATTCTCTTATATTCGGTGGACTAATTACACTATTAATGATGATCAAATTTTCAAGTAAACGCCATACTGGTCGGAAAGTCTATTAACAGTACTTTCAAGAGCCAGACTGGCCCACGCATTGTTAGTGTCGAAGGGCGAGTGAAACGCACCCATAGATCAAAAAATCATTTTGAAACAAGGCGCCAAGTCACGTGCGATAGTGAGCCATTCGTCTTTCCAGTTCATCTTTGTATTTTTGAAATTTATCGGAAACGTCTCAGGAGTCTTGATCGTTGAAGTTTTGGATCCCCACACTAGGATCCGGACAGTCACTTCAATATCATCGCTATTATGCTTTCGGTCCTTACCTGTACCTATAGATGTGGTTTGACGAATTTTAAATTCTTCATCTAGATATTCTTTTATGTGGCCACAAAGCGGTCTACCCGTCTCCCCAATGTATTCCCCATCGCATGATTTACACAAAATCAATTATATTGTACCACTACTCATGCAATCTGCGTTCCAGTCGTTAGGGCAGACGATACATTTTTCTGAGCTGGAGAAACGATTGTAGAGGCGGTGGCGAACTATCTGACAGCATTAGGGTACTGAGTGGGTGATCGATTATCGCTACATAATTTTCAAGACGACTGTTTCATAAGCATCTCCTATTGGTGCAACTTATCTCATTTGTTATGAAGGGTAGCTTAAAAAGCGTTTGAAACACTGTTTGAGACCACTCATAAGTTTGTACAGGTGGGCGAATGGATAGAATAGCGTAGTTCCTAAACCTTGTCCTGGCCTGGTTCTTGAAATTCGATGCAATGCAAATTCAAGTGTTGAGTCTCATCTGCTAAGGTTACGAAAGCGTTCGGCTGAGCAGACCGCATGTCAATTTTACCGTTCCAGGACCCGAAGAATTCGAAACCGTCGTAACATCAGGTATCGTGTGCTAATAAATTCTATAGTACCAACGTCGTGTTTGCTTATCGAAGAAATTCAGTAAATTGTCAATCAGGGTTGAAGTTATTGGAAAGTCGGCCTTGGGAACTACAACATGTTAGTGATAGGTTCGCCGACGTGATATTTACGTCCTAGAGATTTATTGGTGAAACAAAGATGATGATTTCCTAAAAAGTTAACGATGCAGGAAAAGGTCAGTACTATGAGTGAACCGGAAAGAAAGCTTGTAAGTAGGAAACATGCTGCTGCAATGGAAAGCAAATCGAAATGACTAATGAGAATGAAATTGAACGAAGAATTTCGAAGAAGAAGAAGAAGAGAAAAGTTCTGATGTAGAAACTATGAAACTCTGAAACACTCAGGTTTCGAAGAGGCGTCTTCAACATATCTACCTCTGTATAATCAAACTAAGGCGTGCCCAGTGTATAGAGTCCGAAAGGCTAGTGAGATATAGGGCCAAAAAAGTCCTAACGAACGTGCAGTGAATGTTGGTTTGGTAAAATACGTAGTGGTGAATTCTACGACGAAGGTGTGGGAACCAAGAGCTACCAAGAGCTTCAACTCATTATAGCCTCCTGCATCCACGCGAAACGATTATAGAAAAGAATTACATGTAGAAAGTAGGCGAAGTGCACGAGAAATATTAACGACCGTAGCTCCCATCCATCGACAAATAGGGTCCGATTCTTTTCACGATAACCCACAGTCACAAGGTGCTGTGCTGGTCCTACAAAGGCTGAACGACTTAGGCTACGGAACTCTTCCGTATTCATCGGAACTCTCTTCCCTCGGCTACCACTTCATCAACAATTTCCACTCTTCCTTCAACCTCGTCATCACCTTGAGATGTTCATAATTCTAAACAACCCACATGAACACCGAGCTCGTGGGCAAAAATGTGAAGAACCTCATCGTTCTCGTTCAACTGGTGCTTCAACTAATGGCTCAACTTTGCTAAGCCTATTCTGAGTTTAGACATGGCACGTGAAAATCAGGGTCGAAGCCTACCGCTAATTTTTCGGACCCCTTATTGTAATATTATATTTTGATAGGTAATGGCTTAATGCCTGTCAAAATTTTACCGAACGAGACATCACTTAATCCGCAAAACATATTTTCTCTACTAGAATGTGCTTGGACAGCAAGAAAACCATTTTGAGAAGCTAGAAAAACTGCATAACGCTCATAATGGTAAGGGAAAACGTTCAATCATTACTAGAACACCGGCCCCATCGATGGTCAGTGCAGAATTTTGGCAAACGCTTTCATTTAACTCCGTAGTGAATAGTCAACATTTCGTACTATTGGAGAGCCCAAATGAAGTTGTTATAAAGGTTTTTTATTGTTGTTAGCACTTCGATATCTTTGACTTCTTTAGTATGGCAATGATCCGAGCTGACTGTCCATGGCAGTGGTATCTTTTTACAATGAGTGTCTTCGCAGTTGCATTTAGTAGGATCTAGTGGGTACTTCGCGAATGATACGACAACACTGGGAAATATCTTGTTATCGAAGACACATCGTGACTGAAAAGTGCTGGACAACGTTGTTATAGGTCGGATGGGAAGAACAAGCAATGTCGTGGATGCGGAATCAATCGATAATCATGCAACGCTTTCCACAACAGGGAGTACGAGAGCACCCACGTTTCACGCTTGAACACGTACAAGCACTTCCGGTCCTGCGTAGACATGCGAAGTCTTCGCTGATTTCTCCTGCCTCTCAGTAGTGAAGTAGAAGGCCCCGATATTTGGAGCCGCGCTACGTAGTCTTTTAGCTAAACGGGTCAATTTTTTTGTGAGAAGAGAAGAGGTTTCTGCACTGATCAACAGTTACGAAATACGCTAAGGATCACGTTGTTTTCTTACAAACTGTTAAGCACGAAACAGTAAGCTAATTCGAACAATTTGTAACTGCTTCGCGTTCGTTTTGAAATTTTTCCAACGGTTTACCGCCTCATTCTAGCTGGGAGGTGTTTCCGGGTGTCGGACTGCAATGTACAGCGGGGGATTCGTCCTCACGGCATTGTCTCTTAAGCTGAGAAAGAGTCCGCCGTTTCCATCAAGAAACCTACCTAAGAGAAACCAATACCAGGATCCACCACTGTCCTGGTATCAAACTATTCCCATGGTGGCAAACATCCCTCTGATCCACACGGGCAGCGACTGCCCGTAGTGGTAACGAACTGGGGCATACTTTGGCCAGGCTCATCTCGGAACTCCAAAGAGCCAAAATGGCTAAGCCAGAAGAGCTCCGAAAAGCGGAGATTATGCTGGAACCGCACAACCAGTGCTTATGGGCCGTCCAGATGCTCAAGTGTCTAAGTGTCTTGAAATATTTACTAACGAGAGCTAATGAACAAGTATCTTTTGGCTACTTGGCAGGCTATGAAATGCACCTAGTCAGGCAGAATATCTACGCCTGCTAAGCTTCGTAATCAGTGTATTTGCATCTTTTTCAAATTATTTCAGCAAAGTATGTGGGGCATGTGCCACTCATATGTGTTAACAATCATCCGGCTTGATATATTGGTGAATAACTGTGATCGCATAGCAGAGAAGTGTAACGCACCCGTGCACAACTGGGGGTGCGAGTATTTTAGAACATAACTAAGTACCTAACAATGAGGAAAGTGCATCGCCATATTCATAGCCTCAAATGGATCGAATGCCACTGTTATCGAAATATGGTAGTAGTTTTCGGGCTTTTTAAATTGACAAATGATTCTCTTCAACCATGGCGGAAGAGTACGACACTACCACATTCACTGGTCTCCGTGTTATAAAGAATCGTTGGTTGTCTTGCTCTTTTGAGTTGCGTTATTTTTAAATGTTTAAAAACAAAGTGATTTCGTGCTCATCTCAGAAACTGATCAACGCCAAGGTCCTTATCCTTTATCCTTTCACGTTTACCTTCGTACCATCTTGGATAGAATAACTATTTTAGACTATTAGTTTTTTTCTCATGTCTGCCGTGATGTTTTGCATAAAATCTAAAATACGAAGTTCTCGAAAATTGTCAGCAAACATTAATTATGAGATTTCTTACGCTCTGAATGAGACATTCTCGTTTTGGAGCCTATAAATCTTTTTCCGTCCAATTTAAATCTGGTCTCATATTTTTTATTTCATTCAATGAAAAGTTCCAACAGCTTCTAAAAGCATCTACAATTATCTCTACTCTTTAAGCTGTTGTGTAATTTTTGGTCTTTAGAATTAGTCACGCCGGAAGAATAAAAGAGGTCAAAGGGCGACGAAAGTGCTACGCACAACTTCAGACAGAGTGCATCAGAGAGTGTGTACTCCATTGTGTACACTAGTGCTAGGAACATGGTGAGATAAGCTGTACATCAGCAGTACTGTGCAGAATATCAAACATAGTGTAGGCCGCACCATTGCTCGAGGTGTTTTGCTGTTTTTTACGTACAGCTGTTTTCTTGTGTGCTATAAATTATTCTTTCTATTTTGTTTTACGTGCTTCACTTCAAAGTATCGTTGCATTTACTGCTCGTGTGGAATTGAGTGGGGTGGGCCATCTCATAGTTCATTCCTTCGTGAGGTGGTTTCGTTGGGCCTTCGTTTTTGTTATCGTATCTGCCTTAATCACTGAGAAACTGTTGCAATGAGTGCAATGAAATTTAGAGTCATCGAATTTGATGGAACCCGATTATTGATATGATTTGATTACCATACTGCCACCCATGCTTGCGCAAAGTTTTGCGGTCTGCTGTTTCTTCTCATAAGTAGTTCGACGACTGCCAATAGCTGAAGCACTTGTAATGGTAATAATGCAATTCAGTTGATTGAATTATGTGAACGAGGTTGATAGAAGTTAGTGATAAGAGTGTCGGAAAAATAGAATACGGGTCCTCGAAAGACCGACTTTCTATAAACCTCGACATAGATAGTTGATATATTTATTTATGTGATCTTATAAACTGATTTTCTTAAGCTGACGCGAGCTTGGTACAGATCTTCGTTGTCGTTGTCGTTGTCGTTGTTTTTGATGTTATTGAACGATGGCTGACGTTTCGGCGACTTCGCCTTCCTCAGAGCCTGGACGTATTTTACATTAAAATATTTTTATTATTCGGTGGAAAAGAAAGGGTAAAGTGTTAATGAGGATCAAACTTTCAAATAGACGCCATATTGAACAGAAAGGCCACTTACCGTGATGTTACGTGCGGGACGCGTTGTTTTCGTGGAGTCGCGAGCAAGACACACCCCGGGGTCAAAATATCATTTTGAAATAGGGCGCCAGGTCACGCGTGATAGTGAGGCATTCGTCTTTCCGGTTCATCTTTAGATTTTTGAAATTTATCCAAAACGCCTGAAGAGTTTTGCGCGTTGATGTTTTTGATTCCTGCGCCAGGATCCGCACATTCACTTCAAAATCATCGTCGTTGTGCTTTTGTGCCCTATGCGTACCTAGAGGGGTGTTTAAACGGATTTCAGCTCTTCCATCTAGATATTCTTTTATGCGGACACAAAGTGGTCTACCCGTTTCCCCGATATATTCCTCGCCGCATGCATTACATGAGATCAAGTATATTATACCTAAACTCATGCAATCCCCGTCTCTCCCATTGGGACAGATCATACAGTATGTGTTCTTTCTTGATAAGCTTGCACGAGGTTGATAAATATATTTATTTTCGGCTCATGGACCATCGACTCGGATCATCGGCTCTGAGGAAGACGAAGACTAACCGAAAATAAATATATTTATCAACCTCGTGCAAGCTTATCAAGAAAGAATACATATTGATCAGTCACACCGAGGTTCAGGGAAAGTCGCTTTCGAAAGATCATGCAGTTTTCTGAGCTGCACAAACGATCATAGAGACGGTTTCGAACTGGCGGCGTAGGGTATTGGGTGGGATGTCAATAATCGTTACATAATTTTCAAGACCACTTTTTCCTAAGCACTTTTTAATGGCGTGACTTACTTCATTTGATATGAAGGACAGCTTAAAGGGGATCCTACTTTCGTCTGAAATATTATTTTGGGAAACCACCTAACGTTTTCCTCTAACCCGAGTGGCTTCTACTTCGCAACCATTGGAAATGGCAATTTTTCGTGCCAGGTTTCGCGATTCCTTCCTTTCCTCTTCTCCTGTACACACATTTTTAGTCGTACGATACATATTTTCGATAAGAGCTTTTTTATGTGTGAAGGATGAGAGGAGAGGCAGTGAACTAGAATGTTTTTACTACTTGGCTTGCGATTCCATTTTGTTACATAGCCACTTACAGTGAGCTTTATTTGGATGTTTAAGAACGGAAGCCAGTTCTCGGTAGGTTTTTCGGCTCATCACACCGGTTTACCACATCATCGTGGCTGGGAGGTGTTTCTGGGTGTCGTACTGCGATGTCCCGCTGAACTACAAGCGCGGCGACTATCTGTGGTGGTGTCGACCTGGTGTAGACTTTGGCCAGGCCAGGTTTTGTAGGCTGACATGTTCAAGTATCGAAGTATCCAAGAGTACGGATCTTCAACGATCATCCTCAACATTTGTTTATAATGTTGAACTTACACTAGGTTGATATGAGATGTTTATTGGGCAAACGTTTCGACAACTTCGTCTTCATAAGAATCGACGATCCTTGTCGATGGTCCACAGCTGTTCTTCTTCTCGATGTGGCGCCTTCGTCTCACATCGTGCGGGATCTTCCTCAGTTGAGCACCTCGAATAAGCCGAACACACCTTCAAAATTATTGTTTTGCTATTCGCTATGTGCTAGCTAACAAAATACCAACTGGTGCAGGATGGATTTTCGGTTGAAAATTCTCTATCAACCTCGTGTAATCTCAACAATATAAACAAGTGTTGATTATTATAGTACCGAGAAAAAATTACGGTTGGTTTGAAAATTATTGATCAGCCTATTGATCAGCGTTTGAAAATGTCAGTTGCTCTAGATGGTCGTATGTCGACAGCTTCCATTTGAAGTTTTCTCTCGGTAAGCCTGATTTTTCCTTGAAGCTGAATAACACTTCAGTTAATAAGTAGTCCTCCTGAACTCTGTCGCTCTAAAGAACCTCACCTGTTACTCTTCTATTTTCTATAAATATGACCTCACCAAATTCATTTTAAAGCCGTCCACTGTTCCGCAACCACAAGCATGAAATTTCGTCGGTTTTGTAGAATTCATTATACACGTTTTCATAACTGAAACGTCGATACACTGTGTATAGCTCTAGTTTTGAAGTAGTTTTCTTCCACATGCCCTTCCAAACAAAAAATGGCTTTCTCGATTTGTCTTATGAATTTTGCTTAGTAATCTTTCATATTCTATTCTTGTTTCTTCCCTTCTAGCTAGTACTCCCCTGCTGCCGTTTCCGTCTACCAGTTTATCACTCTGACAAAGGGTCATCTTTTCATTCATCTTTCAGAAGATCTCTGTCTCCCATCCCACCTCTCGGCAGGGTAACACGGACCAAGTCGATGACGAAGCTCAGCCTGCTTCCTTCAAATTAGCTGAAAAAGGGGAACTAATCTCTACCATGAGCATGAGTACCATAATGTTCAGTTTAGTCTGTCTAGCTTTTTTCGTAGACTGTCAGTTAAGTTTCATTCATTCTTTTCCATAATTCTTAGTAGTTCTAGATTTAGACATTGCAATCCTCGTGGAGGCACTGGCATTGGATACTGAGGACCCTACGATTTTGTTCCTTGTGTACTCACAGTTGGGACACTCATACCACGCTGTAGGTGATTTGCAAGATGCTTGCAGATATCAATGCTGCGACGCTCTTTTTCATGAAACATTTTATTTATCCTATTTATTCGTTTCGTATTCAGTCATTGAATCGTTTGCAGATTAATGGACGATGAGGCCCGTGAGAGTAGGACATGCGGAAACGCAGGAGCTGCACTGAGGGAACAAAATTTGTGCGCAGATGCGCTAATGCTTGCCAGTAGTCAGGTGGCAGTTGCGAAGACTTTGGAAGGCGATCTGTCAGCTCGGTATCTACACAGTTATTCTGGAAAGTTGTGTCCCGCTCTGAGGAAAACGAAGGCGTTGAAATGTTAGCCGAGGAAAAGTCATGTAATGCAACAACCTCGTCTAAGCTGAACTGGCTAAACAATTTTATTGTGTCGAAAATGTTTTGCTGGAACATCTCTTAATAACTCGAAAGACCGACTTTCTATAAACCTCGGCATAGATAGTTGATATATTTATTTATGTATTCTTATAAACTGATCTTTAGAAAATGCTTCATTCTACTTCATTCGTAGCTTTGATGAATTGTTTTCTCCTTTCACCTTTTTTTGTGACTTATTGTCATATGTGTGAGGTATATTTTCGTTAAATAGTTGTAAAATTACTGCCATTCAGTAAAGATTTGGTGTTCCCTACAAACTTGAGTGACCATCAACACGGTTTAGATCTGGTCCGTGCACATAATCACTTTCGAAACCCTGTTTGCTCTATTGCTTACGCCTCATGCCCTTGATATGCGCTAGAGGATAAGCTTGCTGGAAACGATATTTACGAACATCCCTTTGGTTACCTTTCTTGGGTAGCACAACCGTGCGCGACGTCCTTCACTGCTCTATGATTCCTTCTTTTTGAATTTAGGCTGTCATATTGTTTAATAGAAGTACATGTAAATTGCAGCTCTCAGCCATAAGGAATTTCGCAGTAATATCATTAGCTCCTGGAACCGTGCCTCGTTTCACGCTTTTTATCATAATTCGAACCTCTGACTGAAGAATTCCAGGAGACTTTTCCTAAGCGGGGATTTCAAGGTCTGAGACGAATATTTTGTAACGGAGAAGATTGATGGAGAATTGTTCAGTTACCAACTGCTCATCACGGTGTGGTGTTTTGGTGGGTCCCAGCTTCGTTCATCAAGCCTGACAACGGAGCCTTATAATCGTTTATGTTCAAACGACACTTTTTCGAACTGGTGCTTTTTTGTGCCGCTTCTAACAGTTTCCCTTGCGTCTACCGACGTAGATATTCCTAAAATGCTCTTCTGCAATTTCCATTCGTTAGTTGCCGTATGAAACGTGTTGCAGAATGAACGAGCTTCAATTTCCTCCTCTTCGCACGCAACTCCTTTGTGACAACGGAGAAGGCATCTAATCTTCTTGCTTAAGGAATAGAGAAATTCACCAGAGCTTTTGAGTACTTCGCTACGCAACACACGCTCCAATTCTAGAGCATCAAACTGGAATATTGGCACTTTTTTAGTGCAGCGACTATTGTCAGTGTTATAAATCATAGACGACTCTAAAAATGTCTATGTAGCAAAGCTAAATATTCTCTGTCCCACGTCTGCCTACAGGGTCGCGTTTAGCGCAGTGGTCAGTAGCGCTCTGCAACACCCATGAGATCGATCTCGCGCCGCAGCCTTACCAAGCCTTCCATCTTTTCGTGGTCTGCAAATTGGTACTAGACTTGTCTTGGAGAATAGTAGCACTGATCCCATACATCAGTAGGCCAACACGAGTCATTGCAAAGGCCAGGTATAAGTGGAGTCACCTTTAACAACGCTTGATGCAATCGAAAGCGTTGCTCATCCCTCAAGAATTGTTTAGCGCCAAGAGATTTATCCTTTATCCTTTTACGGCTACCTTCATGCCACCTAAGATAGGATGGCTATTTTAGACTAGTAGTTCTCCTTTGTCAAGTTTACTGTGATATTTTATTGAAAATCTAGTGTAAGGACCTCCAGGAAGTGGTCAGCAAGGTGCATTTGGTAAATTTTCTACGCTCTGGAAAAGGCACGCTCGTTTTGGAACCTATAAATCTTTTTTCGTCAAATTCAAATCTGGTCTCGTCGTAAGCCAAGCCCCGTTTTTGATTTCATTCAATAAAAAAATCCTATAACTTCTGAAAACGATGCGTCCAATGCCGCAGAAATAGTTGTTCTAAAAAAAACCTTGTTGCCCGACACCGAAAGTATGGTTGTCCTATACAACTGGACTTTACGACAAGGTGATAAGTGTTTATTTAATGCTGAACGGCTCAATATTAAAGTAGTGCTAAATAGAAAGGAATTTAGGTCATTATTTACGAGATAGCTAAGGGCTTCATTGATTGTGAGGAATAATTAGCACAATTATCCCGACTTGTTCTTATTTGGAAATCCTTAATGAAAATCAAAGTTGTTCTGCAATTTTCGCTTGTTAGAACAAGTCGTAAAAGCAAAACAGAAGCAGGTGGAACGGCGACCGTAGTGCTACGCACAAACTCATACAGAGTGCACAACACATTAGTAGTCAAGGTGAGTATTTTGCTATTCACTACGTACAGACGTTTTGCTCTGTGCTACAAATTGTCTCCTAAATTTCGTATTTATTTACGTGCGTCACATCAAAGTATCTTTGCATTTACTGCTTGGCTGGAAACGAGTGGTGTGCGCTATCTCATAGTGCTTTTTTTTAAACTCATGCTCCGTAACATTTTATTTCCAGCTTATTGTCGCGTGTAAATAGAATCTTGGCTGACTAATCTGGGTATGGTCTCGCATATGGTTGTGTCGGAAATGCCCTGCACTTGCTTGGTGAATGTACTCGGGCACTATTCTATCATGGGAAGACAAGTTGCTCAACATTTCCACTTGATATTTACTATAGTGATATGTTACTATTAGTAGACTTTCCTCTCCCATTAGTTTACCGCCTCGTCGTGGTTGGGAAGTGCTCCTGGTTACCGGGCTAATATGTGCAGCGGAGAGATTCTTTCCCACAGCAGGGTCTTCCAAGCCATGAAGGATTCTGGCGTTTCCATCAGTACGCCCAGATAAGAGTGAGCCAATACCAGGAACTACCACCGTCGTGGTATCAAAATAGTAGCATAGTGGCAGGTCTCCGTTTGATCCACAGGGGTGGCGACGTCTGTGGTGGTGACGATCTGGGACAGACTTTGACTAAGTCGATCTCGGGACTCCAGTTTACCACAACAACCAAAACTCCGAAAAAGTGGAAACTATACTGGAGCCTGCACAACCAGTGAGCATAGGCCATCCAAGTATCAAAATTAATATTTCTACGGATTAAAACATGGGATTTTCTACAAATTCACTGCTTCTGCGAACATTACGGCACACTCCGTTTTATTGAATTTCCAATTATGCTTCTCTTCTCTTCCAAGTGAGTTCCGCATTTTTGCTGTTATGAAGCCCACATCGGCATAAAACCCAGTTAAGCTGAGGCTGTGGTTGAATTCACAATGCTTACTTTTTATTTCCTGCCTTCTATAATTTTTACGCCAGAGTATTAAGCGAAGTACAACTGCAATATTGCTGAGATATTGTATATTTGGACAGCCTGTTATCACTGGTTGTGTGCATCCCGGCAAATTCTCTATTTTTAGCAGTTTTGCCAGCTCAGCCGTTGTGGTTTCGTGGAATTCCCAGGTCGGCCTGGCCAAAGTCTGATCCAGATCGTCACGACCGCAGACGTTCGCCGGCATTCGTGGAGCATATATGAGCGGTAGCAACGTAATCATTTCCATCAGTAATCGGTTATAACTCTAATTCGATGACATTAAATCTCACTGCACTCATTACAACACCTTTCACAGTAATTACAAAGGATATGCTGGCAAAGTCAAAGCCCAAAGAACCGACCGTACAAAGGAATGCACTATGACATGGCGAAAACCTACTCGATTCCAGCCAAGCAGTAATTGCAACGGTACTTTATGTGATACACGTAAGAAAAAAAAAAGCTTTTAGCGTTGATCAATCCCTGAGGGTTGCCCATGCATTCGACTTCATTAAGGATAGTTGGAGGTAACTGAACACATGTCTGGCCTTTACAATGAAACCCGGTGGCCTACCGATGTATCGAGGCAGTGCTACTATACTCCCAGACAAGTCTGGTAACAATTTGCCGACTCAGGAGGGATGGAAGTCTTGGTGGGCCATGGGCTCGGGAATCGATTCCACATGTGTGCCGCAGAGGTGCCTCCAACCACTGCGCTACACCCTCGCTACACGAAAATGGATGCGAAATTCAAAAAACAATTTATAGCACAGAGAAAAACAGTTATACGTAGTATAGAAAAGTGACCACCTTGACAAATTAGGTGCTATGCACTCTGTATGATTTTGTGCGTAGCGCTATCAGCGCCCTTCACGCTCTTCCTATTCTGCCCGTGGGACTAAATCTGAAAACCAAAAATTACACAACAGCTTTGATTTTCATTAATGATTTCTAAACAAGAATAAGACCAGATAACTGTGCTAACTTCTCTTTATAATCAATAAAGTCCTTGGCCATCTTGTAAATAATGACCCAAATTCCTTCCGCATTTAGCATCACTT
>UYYA01001170.1:0-20151 GCA_900624975.1 Angiostrongylus costaricensis | reverse complement strand
GTCCTTTGCTCAACACAAGAGGAAATGGACAAATGCTTCGAATTGTTAAACGCACAGTCAGAGTATATCAAGCTCACCCGGGAAAAGCCGACAGAAAAATGGCTTCTATTTTTGAACGTACAAATTCACCTATCAGAAAATGGCTACATTACAAAGTGGTACCGAAAGCCAAATAGTAAAAATGTCTTGGTTCATTACCACTCCTCTCACCCCTCTCACACGAAAAGGGCGCTTATAAGAAACATGTTTCGAACAGCAACCAACGTGTGCACGGGAAGAGAGCGGAGAGAGGAGTCCCGGAACTTGGCACGGCAAATAGCCGTTTCTAATGGCTACGAAACTGTAGCTCAGAATAGGTGCAGAGGAAATCGTAGGCCTCCAAACGACAACTCTAGCGATAGAAGGGTCCCGTTTATCCTACCCTTCATCTCAAATGATATAAGTACAGCTATA
Source organism: Angiostrongylus costaricensis (assembly GCA_900624975.1). Lineage (NCBI taxonomy): Eukaryota > Metazoa > Nematoda > Chromadorea > Rhabditida > Metastrongylidae > Angiostrongylus > Angiostrongylus costaricensis. The sequence continues at coordinate 19,698 of UYYA01001170.1, read as the reverse complement.
AAACGCTGCTTGAGAAGGGCGGGCTTAGAAAATTCGGTAAGTGTAGTTGAAATACCACCGAGTAATCTTAAGCGCCAGCTAGTTCGTAACCGCCTATATGACCGTCTATGTGCAACTCAAAATTGCATAGTTTGCCCCAGTGGTAGAGACGGTTATTGCATGAGTTCGGGTATAGTTTATCTGATCTCCTGTAAGACGTGTGGTGACGAATACATTGGCGAAACGGGTAGGCTCCTCTGTGTCCGCATAAAAGAACACCTAGCCGGCAAAAATAGACCAAATACCCCGCTAGGCACGCATAGGACCCAGAGACATAACGGGGATGACTTCGAAGTATGTGTCACGATCCTCGCACGCGAATCGAGAACACAGGCGCGAAAAACCCTCGAGGCACTCTGGATTAATTCCAGAAATCCGAAAATGAACCGCAGGGAAGAATGCCTCATTATCACGCGTGATATAGGGCAGTATATAAAACTGCTTTTCTGATGTGAGGGGCACATTATACTTCCATATGATTTCTGTGCGGTTGGTCTCTACGTGACATACTTAGTGGAAACCTCATAGAAAGCGGTGAGTGTGCAAAGCTGTGTTCACGTGATTGAAATTTTGGTTTAGAGTTTCTTCGTTTGGTTGTGGAGGCGCCTGGCCGAGTAGATTGCTGTTAACTTGACCTTTCCAGGCTCTGAGGAAGGCGAAATCCGCCGAAACGTCAGCTTATTCGTGTATAAAGAATAATAAAACCTCGCGTTTGCTCAACAAAAATACGAAGAATTACTTGATCAATGCCGAAATTAATAGAAAGTCGGTCGTGGGATTAACCCCGAAATTTTCATATTGAGTATGCTGTATATTTTCCTCTTCATGTGATGCATTGGCCAACGCAACGGATCCATAAATAATTTCGATCCATAATTAAGAACGCAAGCCTTCAACGGCTTTTCAAATAACGGTGAAGACAGTAATGCTACATTAAGAGGGAAAAGAACAGATAATGATTAGTCACACCGAGGTTAAAGGAAAATCGGTTTCGAAACATTGCTATTGCACTTAGCTGGCTGATAACGATACCAACTTCTGCAGGTTTGATTGCTCTGAGGTTACAACCCAATATCTCAAGGATTCGTCGCCGAAAACACACCTCACTCTGATCCATATCGTGGTGAAGAGCTGGACACGCCCTTCCAAGGTTACGTGAGGAATCCAGGGAGGACCAAGTTGCACGACCAGCAATAGGCCAGTCTCAGTACCGCGCACACTGGGTGCTCCCGTCTATGACGCCCAGGAGGTGAGACTACCGGTGAGAGGCCAGAAAATTCGGGTTACGCAAGACGTCATTGGAACCGGATCTGACGAACACACGCGCGACACGCCATGGAGATTGTTTCTTACTATGCATGTATAATGCCAGAACACTCTACACAGACGCCGATCTTCACGCCCTTCATCTAGCCGCAGATCGCATTAAATTTCATGTGATAGCATTACAACAAACAAAAATCAAGAACACCGACATACGCAAACTAAACAACGGGACCCTTGTGATCCGTGGAGAAAAGGTCCCATCACGAAATGTCGGTGGCGTACGCTTTGCCGTCCACCCATCCAATGTCCATCTCGTTGCCTCATACGTGATCCATTACCCTTGCATAGCCGTCCTCCGTCTTCAACTGTCGCATCATAAGGAGATCACTATCATCGACTGCTACACACCGACCGACGCAACTGATGAGTACGAATTAAATGCGTTCTACTATCAGTTGGAGGAAGTCATCTGCAATGATAAAGCATATCATAGATTTGTTGTTGGAGAGTTCAACGCCAGAATAGGAAAGGCCAACGAGAGCGAATACAGGATCGGAAATTTTGGATTAGGAGAAAGAAATAAGAATGAGAATCGTCTCGCATGACTCCTGTCAGCGGCATCTCTCTTCCATGGAAAATAATTTTTCAGAAGAAAGAGAGCTGCGGCAGGACATGGGAGTCTCCTAACGGCATGACTCATGTGCAGATCGACCATATTCTGACAAACAGAAGATTGTGCCTACTTGACACATCGGTAGTCCCGTCATTCTATACTGGCTCTGATCACCGCCTTCTTCGGGCGAAGATTCGATTCAGCCGCAAGCTGGAAAAGAACTCTCTTCATCGACCACGAGGAAAAACTTTAGCTGTATACGACGAGAACATTCTGAACGAAGTGCTGTCCCCACGTGAGTGGCAGATTAAAGAAGACCTGAGCAAAGAAGCCACCGACCAACTTAAGGACCCAAAAATCCGCGCTCATCTCTTTGATTCTACGGTCCTCCCAGCGCTCTGTTATGCTGCAGAGACGTGGGTTGATACTTCAACAACGTCATGATTGCCTCGAACTACCCACAGAGCGCTTGAGCGATGTCTTCTGAAATATAGCCGGCACTCTCAATATGCAGGCGGAATACGAAGCTCTGATCTTCGAAATCTGTCACATCTTCGAGACCCAGGAGAATATACATCGACAGCGTAACGTAGATGGGCCGGTCACATAATGAGAAGAACAGACGACAGATGGATGAAGAGAACAGTAGAATGGACACCGAGAGAATGCAAACGTCCTCTAGAACGACCATCTTGCGCGGATGTGTTCCTAAACAAAGTTAATCAGCTGCACCCGCAACTACAGTTGTTTTACAGATCACGGTACGAGACTCGCAAGCCCCACCATGCTCGAACAAGACCACCACCATGGACTAGGATTGCGGAAGAAGGGAACGAATGGCATATGTGCTGAGGTCCGCACAGCTCGTGAAGACGGACCGTCCAAGTATCCAAGTATTCTTGACCAGAGTTGCTTCTTTTCTATTCTTTCTTATAGCAAGAGTTGACTCTGATCCCCTACGGACTTCACTGAAAATGTTGACCTTTTTTCTTTTCTTTTTCTTTTTCTTCTTTTTTCTTTTTTTTCTTCTTTTTAAAGTATTTTTTCTTTCAGGTTTTCCATCACAAAAACCTCTATATTCCAAACATCGGAGTATCGAAATGGAAAATGAAAGACCTGCGTGGCAGCAGCTCTCGTCTTTGTTGCCGTCACGCGGCACGTGCACCCGTGTCGACCCTCCACCCTTATATTCCACCATACGCAGTAGGCGGGCCTTGTTGACATTTCGGGACTACTTGGGTCGCAAGATGATCAACAGAGTTCAAGGGCAGATGGACTACTATGTTAACGATGACAAGAATCTGCGAATACAACACCAAGTCGATGCCCTCCGTGCGACACGGGAGGACCTAGAGGTTTTCTCGAACCTACATGGGTCATCGACTCGCATCACTGGCTCTAGTGAAGACGAAGACGTCGAAACGTTAGAAGAATAAACATCTTTATCAACCTCATGTACGTTCAATAATATAAACACATGTTAATTGTTTTTACTACCGAGGTTAATTGACGGTCGGTGTCAAAAGCATTCTCGAATATTAATAAGTTGAAATAGTAGCCGTCTTACGCATTGATTGAAACTTTGTCCAGCCAGGGAGACTGTTGACGAATTGCCTGGGAGGAGGATCATGAACAGGATCTAGTAACGTCCAAAAGTCAAATGTAGTTGTTCAATTATGTTCAACACTTGAGAGGGCATTCATACTGTCGAATTTTTCGTTACGGTCATACGAAAGACTGCACGTAGTAAACGAGATGGCGGTGGAAATATATGTAGGGACGGACGAATGGAACTGATTGAGGAGACAAGTATTACTACTATAATTATGTCAACCAACTTTTCCCTCTGCAGCATCAGTTACAAAGCCACAATAATTTTATTACAGTTAAGGTGTCCAGCGCTTTTGTAGATTACCTCTTTCATGGTGCCGTTGAAATTCCTGGAAAGTCGTTTGTGATTGGCACAGTTGCGATTTTCGAAAGCGCTAGAATTGTTAACAACAAAATTGCGGCAATATGCATTGACACCAATGCATATATCGATGCATGAGATGAATCTCACGAAATGATTTCTAGGCACATTTCTTCGAACTGCCTACTTTATCGCAGACAGTTTATTTGTGATTCTTATCGTGTTCAATCAATGGTTTATCCAGCACATACGCTGTGCCTAACTTGGCCTGCATGATGTTATTTCTGCAAACAGCAACTAACAAGAAGAAAAAGAGTTCCCATTGAACAAGTTTTTCTACGCACACTGTGCGTGCTCAAAAAATTGGCGCAGTGCCAAATTTCGGTCATAGCACGCATGTAAGCAGAAACGCGTATGTTTACACTAATAATAGTGTCGACGTTTTACCAATGTAAGCACTACGATGTATTTAGAAATAGCCATCGTTATATATTCAGAAATAACCACTGATACCGTAACTTTGACTGCTTTCGAAATACATTGGGCCAGCGATGAATATGACGTCGCAGAGGCATAGGTTCGTTCATTAGCTTGTCGATCGATTGCCTTCTTTATGAGGTAGAGGGACAACGTTGAAAGATCGCTGTTGAAAGTAACATGCTGAGTGCAGGACATGGAGAAACAACAACTATTGGCTCGTTCAGGACCACCGGTCAAATACTGGATTTGCATGGTTTATTGTGAACTGGTGACGAAATGACCAGAGAGCGTGTTAACAAAATGATTAACTGTCTTTACTTCAGTTGGTGAGCAGATATTCACCTAGGAAGGCAATAAAGCATGTAGTGGACGTAGAACTGGACGCTTCGGCTTATTTTCCGTTGCAGAACATTCTCTAAAAGCTGTTATTGTAGTATGCTCTCTACTCTAGTATCTCTGTATTCTACCACTCCGCTTTAATGTGCGACACCTTTCACGAACGTTACACCATAGATACTTGGATGACTTGGACGGCCCGCCTTCGCTAGTTGTGAGCACCCAAGCATAGTTTCCATTTTTCAGCCTTTCGCTGACGGGTGATTGCTGTGGCAAAGATCGATAGAAATAGCTGAGAGACGCGAAACGAAGGACCCGCATGGTGTGGTGGTGAACGCGCTACTCCCCGGAAAGGACAATAGCGCGTTCGTTCCCCACCATAGACATCTGCGGTCCAGAGTTTTACAAATATCTCAGCAACGTTGTGGTTGTATTTCGCTTAGTATCCTGCCGCAAAATTATAGTAGGCAGAAAGTAAAAAGGTATAACACAAAGATCTTCGTTAATGACGGATGCGAGGTGACAAACTGAAGGGGAGGAGAGCGAGAACGGCACAATGCATGAAGACGGCCGGTACAACTCAAAAAAATAAAGTAATATGATTACGAGGAAGAAAAGAAAATGAAGAATAGAATGTTACTGCATTGATGGAGGAAAAACGATAGGCTTTAAAGGCACTATCTAGAAAACGTACAGCATTTTCAAATTAAAAAGACGTGGATCAATTCCGCCTTTGACAATCTTCGTCGTATACGCGCCGACATTAAACTATGACGAAGAAGAAGTCGAAGAATTCTATATGGACTTGGAGAAGTTCTACAGAGAAGACCACACATTCTTCGAGGTCATCACTGGAGATTTTAACGCCAAGATTGGACCAAGAAGAACGTCTGAAGAACGTCACATTGCGACCCACGCATTGGAATGGAACGAACAGTGTGAACGGCTGCCTGAGCATGGCGACCAAGACAATCCATGGTAACTCGCAATTCCAGAAGCCTCACCCTCACCGTTGGACGTGGGAGTCTCCCAATGGAGAGTACCATAACAAAATAAACCACATCATAGTAAGTAGAAGGTTTTGGCTAACCGATGTCGCTGTTATCCCAAAAATCTACACAGGATCAGACCATCGTCTCCTTCGTGCAAGTTTCTACTCCTCGTGGAAAGGAGAAAAAGCCGCTAAATTCCAAAAGCGAAGTTCAGAACCACCGTACGGATTTATTCAATTCACTAGTCGGCTGTTGGGAAGATGCCGTTTTGGATAACGTCGACGAAGTATGCGATCGGCTTATTCAATATCTTCACGCTAGCGATATGAAAGCTCAGTGTTCGAAAGTCACCAAGAAACGTTCGTCTCCAGAAACACTCGAGCTGATACGCCAGCGTGGAATCGCACAAGCTGCAGGCGACCGCGAACTAACGTCCGAACTTGCAAAGTAGTGGAGAGAGGCGATAAAAGAAGATCTTAGAGAGAGAAGAGCAGCAGTAATGGTCGAAGCTGCAGAGGCTGGGAAAAGTATTCGCAAAGCCCACCGAAGCCTCGCCAATTACAAGCAAGACCAAGATGATTGCACTCCGGCGCCCAGACGGAACACTAACAGCGTCCGGTAAGGCAATCCACCTTCCGTCATATGAAATAAAGGAGGATGGATATGTTGTACCATCGGTTCTCCCTTCCGAAATACGACATGCCATTTCGTCGGTGAAAAATCGAACAGCACCAAGTCTGGACAGGATGAGACCAGAACACCTGAAGAACATTCCGCCAGTCCTCGTAAGCACATTGGCTCGGCTCTTCACACGTTACCTGTCTGAATGCAAGGTTCCTACTCAGTGGAAGACCAGCAAGAACGTGTTATTGTTCAAGAAGGGTGACCTGCACGATATCGGCAACTATCGCCCAATCTGCATAGTGCCTGTCGTCTACAAACTTTTCACTCGAGTCATCCTAAACAGGATTGGCAGAACACTAGACGAAGGACAGCCATGTGAGCAAGTAGAGTTTCGAAGAGAATTTAGTACGATGGACCACATCCACACGGTAACACGGCTCATTGAAGCACCGCGAGAGTACAGAGACCGCTCTGTCTCACTTTCATCGATTTACAGAAGGCCTTTGATTCGGTTGAAATAGAAGCAGTCTTGGAAGCCTTTGATAGTCAAGGAGTCCGTACTCAGTACATAAAGACTCTTCGTGAGCTGTACAAAAATTTCGCAACTAAAATATCACCATTCTACAACGATATTAACATTGACGTCAAAACAGATGTTAGGCAAGGCGATACCATCTCGACAAAATTATTTACCGCCACCCTCCATAATATCATGTAAGCATTGGTATGGGATAATATGGAAGTGAAAATCGACAGTCGGCAGTTACATTATTTTCGCTTTGCTCATGACATCGTCCTTATAGCACCAAACAAGCGGAATGTATGCTTGACGACTTTGATAAAGTCCGTGGAAAGGTTGGTCTTCGACTAAATCTCACAAGAACGATGTTCGTGAAGAACGGATTGGTTTCGCATGCGCTATTCACGCTCAAAGGAACCGGTATCTCTGAATGCACCAGTTATATCTATCTAGGTCGGGAAATCAATATGATGAACGACCCAACTCCAGAGCTGAGCAGAAGAAAACGAGCGGCTTGGGGAGCTTTCAAGAGCATCGAGGATGTAGTGAAGCGAACAAAGAACACCCGACTCCGTGACCACGTTTTCGATTCAACGGTATTTTCTGCCCTAACGTATGCGTCAGAAACCTGGTCGCTGCGTAAGCACTCAACGCTGTCGAACGCGTAGTCGAAAGGGCGATGCTAAGAGTATCCCGTTTCACACAAGTAAGGGAGGCGATCCGATGCTCCGATCCGCGTCAACGATCAGAAATCAAATATGCCGCTCCGTACGCCAAAAAGTCGAAGATAAGGTGTGTCAGATACGTAGTGCGAACGAACCACAACCGATGGACAAGAGCCGTTAGTGACTGGATTCCTTGGATTGTCAAACGTACTGCAGGAAGACCACCGACCCGGTGGTCAGAGTTCTTCACAAAGAGCCTTGAGGAAAAATATGATGCTGGACGAGTTCCTAGATTAAGCAGAATCTACTGGGCTACTGTTGCACGAGACAGGGAAAAATGGAAGATTTACTAGCACCCGCACAAGTCACTCGACGATCGACGGGACTACGGTTGATACATGTGACAGGTGATAGACATGACATATTGGAAAGTTAGTCATGCACCCAATAGATCATTAGATCAAGAGTTCTAATAACTTTCATCTAATATGTATTCTTTCTTGATAAGCTTGCACGAGGTTGATAAATATATTTATTTTCGGCTAACGTTTCGACGTCTTCGTCTTCCTCAGAGCCGATGATCCGAGTCGATGGTCTATGATTGTTGTTGGTCTCGACGTTGCAGCTTCGCCTTCGTGTCGAGCCAGGTGTTCCTCAGTGAGCCATCTTCTCAAACGAGGCATCCTCACTCAGTGATGCGCTTTTATACACGATGCTGATGGTGGATATAATGATAATGTCCGGTGGTAACAACTTGTGTTTCTTCCGGGCATACATCATTGCGCACATCGTGCAGAAGTCGGTGTTTTTATCAGGTAGCACAAAGCGTAGTAATAATATTTCGAAACCGACTCTCTCTAAACCTCGGTGTGACTAATCAATATGTATTCTTTCTTGATAAGCTTGCACGAGGTTGATAAATATATTTATTCTCGGCTAACGTTTCGACGAAAGAGAAATGAATTCGGGAAAAATACAACTAGACGAAACACACGAGATGATTTGAAAATCTCATCGTTGTTAGCTGGACGTCGAAGACGAGACGGGTATGCTTCTGCTATTGACCACCGTGAATTGAGGATTTTCATGGATGCAAATTTAAGCACGACGGTTTGAGACTGTAGATGAATTCGGTTTAGACATCTCAACTATTTTGGCGCATCCAACACTAGCTGAGCATTGAAAGCTGTTCGACAAGTAGGTGACGTGTGAATTAAATAACCATCAAAGAAATCGCCGTTTTAGTATCTTCAGAGTTTCTTCTACGCGGCAACACGGCCCGTTTTTTGACTATATTGTAATGTGAGACGAGAAATGGATGCTCTAAGGCGGCAACAAGCCATAGTAGTCTCACTGGTTGAAATCCATAAATTCTTCGATGTCTAAACCGCATCAAAGAAGATAACGATGACTGTTTGGTGCTTTCCTTCTGCTTTAATCCATGATAGCCATATGAATTCGAGTGAAACTATTATGGTGGAGAACAACAGACGGAAAATGTACAAAGTATACGAAAACTTTCAGCGGCTGTAGCCCAGATTGATCAACAATTAGAGACCAAGCCGACACTGTGGAAGTTGAAGGTTCTGGGCTACGAAACTCTTCCTCTTCCGGCACACTCGTCAGAGCTCTTATGCACAGACTATCATTTCTTACATTATCTCGTTATATTCGTGCGCAACGAATGTATCAGAAACCAAGCTAAAGTTGAAACTGCCTTCAATCTCTTCATTGTTTACGATAGTTTAGAGTTTTTTGCAAATAGTACAAATGAGCTTGTTTCTCGTAGGTTTGAATATGTAGATTCCTAATTGTAATGGATGCTGCAATGTACGTTATGCCAGAAATCATCACTGAGTGAATCGATCACTGAAAACTTGTGGAAAATGCGATTAATTACATAACTGACACGCGGCTATACTTGTTATCGAAATGCGACTTGCACTTGCTGGCTTAATCTGAACGAAAGCTTACCTTGTTGACTTTAGAAGTGTTTTGCTGCGACGTGCTATATATTAGCCAGCGCTGTACCACGTATCCTTTTTCATTCTTACCATCGCAGACGTGATTGCCTGTTACAACGATTTACAGGGTTCTATGGATATAAGATGTCAGTTTTTCTTATCGTTCTACCGATGCATCAAGTCAGTCTTACATCGTGGACAGTTTAACATCGGAGGATAGGGGATCGAACTAAAAATCACGTGTGCACTGCAGGGGACCGTTATCAACTGCGTCTCCATGTACGCTTATAGCACTATAATTCTCATAGAAAGGCAATATGACTGTGCCATGGACACTTGCAAATATTTGTGGAAGGAACAGTGTGACCTTATGTGATCCTGCTTTTTATCAACTTGATGTTTGTTGACTATTTATTTCAAGGTTTCATGAAAGACGGTTTGTAAAATATCCCTGTGTAATGGTACAGGCAGATGTAGCACAGTGGTTAGAGGTGCTCCGCATTTCACGCATGGTCGTTTGTTCAATTCTGAGTTTCGAGTGGACCGAGCGTTCAATCTTACTGTAGTTGGAAAATTGATGCCAGACGTATCTGGGAGGATTGCAGCACTGCACTCATACACTGCTGAACTACCCCGGGTCTGTGTATAGCCCGGATATGCATTCAATAACGTTGCTTAATACAGTCGAAAAAAGTTTCATTGTACATCCTTCAGGAACTGTTCAATGACAAGAGTTTTGTCCTTTATCCTTATCCTTATCGTAAATCTAAGACCACAGAAACCACTTTGCTGTTTTCACAACTCAGCTCAATCAAAATCGTATTTCTGTATTTCGATTAAAATGACGAGGCAGTTGTTGCTTGTAGGTCAGCCGTCTCAGATAAGAAACAAAGCAGAGATTTACTTTGCCTACCACCTTAATGAAGGGGTCATGTGCCGCAGTGTCGGAGGCACCCAGCAGCATACGCATGGTATTGACCCCTGCTCTCATGCCCACCAAGTGTTCCATCGCGCCTGCGTGGGCAAATTAGTACCAAACTTGTCTGGGAGGATAGCAGCACTGGCTCGATACATCGGTAGGCTACCGCGATTCATCATAAAGGCTGGATATGCATTCCATCACCTCCAGAGATGCTTCATGAAGCTGAATGCATGGCGCATCGGTCAGGTATTGATAAACGCTGGGAGCTTTATCCTTTAACCACCTCAATAACATAACATGGACAATAAAATTGGGATGGAGTTGAGGAAGAATTCTTGATGTTTCAAAGCATTTGAAATCAACACAGGTAAAAGGAACTTGTAACAGTAACAGCAGTATTATGAAAATTTTGCGTTCTTTACGTCACTATTGTCGGCACTTCAGCACAATCTATTTCGTCCCTACCATGTTTATAAGCGTTAATGGCGAAAATGAGAGTCGAAAATTTCTAATACGTAGTAAACTCGGTCCTGCAAAGTGAGGTTCATGACATAAGTAAGGCGTTTTCGTCTCAAATGTTAACCTCTATGCTAAAATTTATTGATGTCCAATGTTTCCAACCGCTGGACATTTAACTTCCAGCAACTTTGTGTTTTTAAGCAATTGGTGGCCATCTCAAATCGTTTTTTTACACTTCGGCGAATTAACACTTTCCGATCTGAATCACCCATATTCATCAAATTTGAAAGCACTTATGTTAGAGATCCTGCAAGCTGTCAACAATCATCTGATGTATTCCATAAAGTTTGATTTGATATCCTAAGTCTCTTGGCTTAATTGATATTGCACACTTTCGGTTTCTTTTATAGAAAAACGGCAACAACTAGAAAAGAAGCAGATGCAGGTGTACTGTAAATACACACTTCTACTGTTCTTAGGTCATTGATTTTCAGTGCATGGTGCCTCTTTCACATTCACTTTTGCCAGTATCGAAGCATAACCAGCACCACTGCAATACGACGTAGATATGTAACAATACATTGTGAATAGTAAACGACAACACTTCGGTCTATTTAAACTCTCCTAATGCAGTGTTACGATTTCCATTGTTAATATAAGAGCCGGTGAAGGCCGAGGCTACTACGGTTGGCTCAGTTGCGGATTGAAACTATTTATGGATCCGTTTCTTTAGTCGATGCACCAAAGGAGAAAATACAAGGCATTCTCTCTGCGAAAACGTCGGGTTAATGGACGAAAATAGGGCAAATTTTGTAGGCGCCGCTACTCCCAATTTCAAACTTAGGTAACTAAATCTTTATTAATGGTACTAACACTACAATGACAACCATGGTGAGATCAATAAGTGTTCATGCAATATTTTCAGTTGGATAATTAATAGACAAGTGCAACATAAGCATGGAGGTTCACACATGATAATGAAAAGGCGTGCAGAATCATGAGGTACTGCGAGGAAATGGGAAACAATCATGAAGATGCTGTTTGTGCAAATGAAATGTTCAAGCCAGGTATGTAAGTAGGGCGATACTCGCGAGAAAGGTAGTTGTGAAATACATTAACAGTCAAGTTGTATACATTAAGCGAGGTATAACTTGCACAAGCAATGTACAGCAAGTCCAAAAATGAACCGCAAGGAGGATTGTCTTGTAAACACGCGAGACCTCGTGCCATACCTCAGGTTCATTGAATGACCAATGCACAGTCTTCGCCCTCCGTGCGGTTGGTCGCCAACAATTAACTGGACGGCTTACAAGGAGCAAAACTGTGGGTGCTTAAATGAAGCTGTTTAATATGGTGATGCAAATTTATGTGTTAAGCCTTATTTGCTAAGGTTATGAAGCCGTTTGGCTGAGTAAACTGCATGTTACTTTGAGCTTTCCAGGCTCTGGAAAAGGAGAAACCCCCGAAAGGCAAGCTATTGTGTGCTACTAAATTCTAAAATATCAACCTCGTGTTTCCTTACTGAAGAAAAACAGTGGATTATCAATCAACACCGAGGTTAACAAAAAATCAGTCTTGGCAACGTAAAGTAATATAAAAGGGTAGAATGTCTGTCTAAGTGGGCGACAATAGTCTCTATAAGTTATTACAATAAACCAATGTTGCAAAAATTGTCCAAAAAATGCCCTACATACCGGATATCTTATTCACAACTTATAAAACACATTCGAGGAACGGAAATTATAGCGATATACGGCGATTGAAATTCTACAAGACCGCACAGTAAAACCAGATTGATCCAGTGCCCGAGATATTCACGGTTTCAGTGCAAATGAACCAAAAGCAATAACCTTTTCAATAGAGGTTATAACGCAGCCAAACACATCGTGCTTACATTATTACTTAACGTTCATTAGTGCTGTCTAGGAAATAACAAACACAAACAAGAACTATGTACCACAACTACAACAAAATGTTCAGGTGATCAATAGGTTATTTATCATAGACCACATATCTACGCTCTAGTGTATACACCTTTCTTAGCTTTCTTCAGTGCTTTTGGAATAATAGTGGACTTGTTGGTTGCAAATTTCTGCGGCGAACTCGCAGAATACGATTTCTGCTTGACAATTCTCTTAGGACAACTTGATGCCTTCAGTTGCTTGAAAAGCACTTGCGACTGTAATCTGCATTCAATTAGATTTCCTCTTAATTTCTGGTTTTTTCGGAACCCTGGCATACGCCTTGCTGCTTGAATTTTGTGTGAAGCGCAATCGTCTTGTCGACCTAGTGCCAGATACTTCTGTTAGAGTCCGGCTTAGTATTTAGCGTTTTTGAATTATGTTTTAATCCTTCGCAATGGTGGTTTGAATCCTCAACCGTATTCATCTCCACCAGTGAATGCTAAATTAAAAAAATAAATACTTCATGCAGAAAGGTTTTATGGACTGGATTCTAGATGAATCACCAATAATGGCAGCCTAATAAGTATACGTTTAGTACTATGATTAGGGTAGTTCCTAGAAATGCATTTAGACAAATGCATTTGAAACCAAACCGTATACGAACATCTATTTCTTTTATTTTTTAATTATTTTCATATGAACACATTATCTTTCCACTTCTGGTGATACGCCATTGGGAATTCCCACCTTTACGGTGTTCTCATGGACTACCGTCTCATCGGGCTTGTCCAAAATGCTTTCCAAATGTAACACTGAGCTCAGAGAACAAATCGAAATTCGAGGACAAAAAGTCAACTTTCAAGCAGCTTGTTCGAATAATTCAAAAAATTCTTCTTCTCTCCTTTCCAGACGGTTTTCCGTCTCATCGTGACCGGGTGTTCATGGGTGTCGGACTGCCTTCCGGCGGTGTCCCCTAAGCTGAGGAGTCCGGCGTTTCCATCAGGTAGTCTAGCTAAGAGTAAACCAATACCAGGATCCGCTACCGTATTAGTATCAAATTCACATGGTGGCAAACCTCCCTCTGATTCACAACGGTGGTGACTGTCTGTGGTGGAGACGACCTGGGTCAGACTTTAGCCAGGCCGACCTCGGGATTCCAGGGAACCACAGTGGCTTAATCATCAGATCTCCGAAATATGGAGTATGTGCTGGGGCCCGCACAACCAGTTAGGACGGATCATTCAAGTATCCAAGTGTTCAAGTGAGGTCTTCTCTCCTTAAAGATGCGCTAACTCAAACAAGACGACAAGTAGTTTTTGGGAAAGGCTTTGAAACAATCAATCGTAAACGATATGGTAACCTACGTTTGTATCAGGACAATTACAAAAGCTAGTAGGATCTTCTGCTTTCGCTTCGAAAAAGTCGAGCAACTCCAACGCTGATACCACATTGGAACGCTCAGAGCATGGAAATCTTTACTAAAATATTACCTTAACGATAGTGATTAGTGATACCGAGGTTCCGGGAAAGTCGGTTTCGAAATGTTACCTTAACGGTTCGAATTCTACATTCACGCGGTTACTCCGTGCCGCGTTGCTATGCGCATCCGTGCCAACATCCATGTTTTCACACACACACTTCAGCCAGTGAGATGCAGGTGACTGGTTTTGCAGATGTTGCAACCTAAGAGTACAGTGTCCGTTCCAAAAAGTGAGCAACTGGCACTCAAAAATTTGGGCAGAATGTGTGAGAGAAACAAACTATTACAGTAAGCAGGGTGATGAACGTGAATATACAAAGGCAGAGAACTGCAGAGCCCCTCCACACATTCGGTTTCAGTTGACTTCATGAAAATGCTAATTTGCTACTTCATTAGTACAAGGATCTATGAAAACACAACAACTAAAATAAAGTTAAGAAAACGGGTATTTACTTACAAATATCTCATTCAAGTGTATCGTAAAAGAAACTTACATGATCATTCCTATCGAGAATCGCTCCGTTGATTAGAGTGCGGATCAAATCCCAGCTGTCAAGACAGCGTCTAGATCACGTCGCGATGCCGCAAAACGCCTATTGATTAGAGCGCGGAATCACTCGCTGCCTATGTGGTATCGCACAATTCTGCTAGCGTTTCCTATGAGTTATACTTCCAAAAGCAAAAACTTCGACGAGTTACGTTTAGAAAAGACGTTAAATGGAAACAGCACACCTTATAGGCCTGAAATCATACTGAAATAAACCAGCATGAAAAACACTGCAGCCTAACTGCTCAGTGGTCTAAGTGTTAGCGAAGAAACTGAGTAGCCAAGTTCACGAATAAGTTGCAACATGTTGGAGCATTGAGGCGTCACAATGAGATCAATTTTAGAAAGCCATGACGGCCTATGATTATAATCAATTCTCATTTGCATCTGAGTCCTCCGTTGAGGACTGAGACCTCATGAAGCATACATGGGAGATTGAGTACGAAGTCATCGGACTGGCTGAGACGATAAAGGTGTAAACCATTTAACATTGTTAGCGGTCCTTGAGTAAGACTGGATTTCAGGGTAAACGATGATTCTATCTCAACGTCTAAAAACTCGAATCGGACGATTGCAAATGAAGAGCTATGGAAACACACCGGGTTTGACGGTCTTCGTCGTCCATGCACCCACAACAGGTGACGGTTTTCGTCGTAAAAGCACCCACATCAGGCTATTACAAAACCGGAGACCAAGAGATTTACACAGAGTTGAAAAGCATCTTCAGCAAAAGCACACTTTCTTTGGTCGTCATTTACTAGTGCCATTATTAGATAGCGAAAAACTTCTTAAAAGAGTACATATCGAATCGTTGTTTTTTTGGGCTGACGCGGGCCTTCACTATGTGCTTTGATGTTTTTTACACTTGCTTTATATGGATTCAAGCTGTTTCTAACGAAATCGATCGCAATCATCGAATGAAGGCTGATTCAAATGATTTGACCAATCGGCATGGGAAGATCTATGAAATGTATATTTCTTCTACAACTGGCGATCACACCCACATTTTCACTCGCGCTTTCATGAGAATCCTCTGCTCATTCAAGTGCTATCAAGCCTTGAATAAATTTGGTTCAGCATTTACCATCCGCTTATGTGTCAAAGTAACCACAGAGGCGAGCCCATGTTAGTATAAGGCAGCTTCAATTGCTTCATAACGTCAATTGAAATATTACTAGTGGTGGCTGTGATCGATGGGAAAATGTTGTAGCAACCGTTGTGCCACTCATTATTTCGTAGTAGTTCATTTTTCGAATAATGACTTGAAATGAATATCGGATAGTGAAGGGACAAATTAGTTAACTCGTCGTTGCTGTGTATCTGCTCGACCCTCAAAGGTAGATCTGTGTCCTGATGTCTACTATTTGAAAGTTCTGCAATATGTTGCTATTTAATCGTTAACGTTTGAGAGTTTGTAAATGAGAGTCATGGAAGAGAAGTTTTAGTCTTTTCGAACTACAATTGATTTGAAGGCCGAAGTTGCCAAGTGAACTAATGAGAGCCCGCCGTTATCTTCTTCATCATCTTGCTCCCATTTTATATTATTCTTTGACATCTCGTCCGATTCACCTAGGCAAAAATGATATTGGCCAAAGTGTTATGCTCTTACATTACCAACACACTAAGGTTACGAACAATCGCATATGACCTCTGGGTATTCCTCCCTGCTATTCATTGTAGGGATTTTGGCATTCATCCAAAAAGCCTCAAAAAGTTTTCGCGCTGGTGTTTTAGTCTCCTGTGCAAGGGTATCGACTTTTACTTCAAAATCATCTTCGCTATTCTTTTGTATCCTATGCGTGCCTAGTGGGGTACTTTGTCTCAGTTTTCGTTTGCCATCTAGGTGTTACTTTATACGGATACATAAAGGTCTCCCCGTTTCGCCAATATATTCGTCTCTGCAATTATTACAAGAAATCAGGTATATCGTACGTGAACTCATGCAATCACCGTCCCTGCCATAAGAGCAAATTACCCAATTTGTTGTTTCACACAGACGGTCATACAGGCGGTTACGAACTAATTGACGACGTAGAGTAGCCGATGGTATTTCAACTATGCTTCTGATAATAAAAAAAAAGTCCGAAAACACGTTTCTGATAATAGTCTAAATAGGGTTGATAATGCACCAAGAAAGTCTAGGGTCACCGTGATTGGGTGCATAATAATACCTGGGAGTGCACGCTCGCTATTAGAATTGGGCCCAAGTTTTGCACCATCACAGCCCATTTCTAAAACGACCCTGCGTAGGATAGCATGCACCCTTTATGAGCTTCAAGATCGACTTCGCTATCAGGCCAAGGAAGAAACATCAAATAGAGATAAAAATCAAGAGGCGGCGGCACTACCACCATCTCCTTTCCCTAAAACGTTTTTTAGACAGCAGGACCCTAACGATGGAGTTGATATAAAATTCCGCGTGTTTTCGAACGGCGTTCTCAAGACCCTTGATCACTACCGCGATAGAAAGTTTATCTCTAACCTTACAACCGCACAAAAATGTGGCATGCGGGAAATTAGAGAAATAAACTCGAAAACAATAAGATTGTCTGTTAGTGATAAGGGGGAGAGTTCGTAGTTACCCCTTTCCAGCTGGATGTTGAGATAACAGAGGAACATCTTAGTGATGCTACTCTCTATTGCCCATCCTCTGAAAAGGAATATAAAAGTCAATACCGAAAGTTAAGCAATCAATGGGTCAGTGTGGCAAAGGCTGCAGGTTTAAAATCATCGGTTTTTTCGCACTTTAAAATCGATAAACCAACATGTCCCGTCCTATACTTACTTATTAAGACGCATAAGTTGGTATCACCTAATGATCTTGCGTTAACCAATCCGTCATCATTCAAGGTTAGACCGATCATCAGCTGTGTAGACGGGCCAACGGATAGAATAACCTCGTTTTTAAGCCTGATACTTACCCAGTTACTTAACCACAAACTCACCTCACGAACACCCAAATGTTTCTAGAACGTCTACGTAACGCGTCTCCTAATCAACCGTACCTGATGGAGTCTTTCGACGTTACCGCACTGTACACCAACGTGTCGAATGACTCCGCAATCCCAAGCCATCTTCGAACTTCTTGTTGAGCATGAAGGAAGAATAAATATGCATGGCTTGCCCACCCAACAGCTAATGGCTCTCCTAAAATAGTGCCTAAACTGCTCGTTTTTTAGATGGCCTGGAAAATATTTCGCGTAAATAAGGGGTTGGAGATGGGACAGCGACTGGCACCAAGTCTTGCCGCAGTGTTTATGCTTAAAGTAGAAGCGTCCGTTCTCTCTCTCCGGTCGATACACCACTGTAGATGAACAGTGATTGCTTCTTCATTTTCTCTGCGCCGGAGGAAATGGCCGAATGCTTTGAATTATTGAAGGAAAGGTCTGAGTACGATAAGTTCAGCCGGAAGAATGGAAAGAAAACTGGACTCTATTTCCTTATGCTGAAATCAATTTATCAAATAGTGGTTGCACGATAAAGCGGTAATGGAGACCAATTAAGAAAAACGTCCTGGTTCATTCCCTCTCTTCCCACCGTTCAAATGGGGGCGCTTATGAGAAATACGCTTGGAACAGCGGCTTCATGCATAAATAGGGAACTAAATGAGAAATGGCGCGACTTGGCTCGGCTA
This sequence comes from Angiostrongylus costaricensis, assembly GCA_900624975.1. Lineage (NCBI taxonomy): Eukaryota > Metazoa > Nematoda > Chromadorea > Rhabditida > Metastrongylidae > Angiostrongylus > Angiostrongylus costaricensis. The sequence goes on along the minus strand of UYYA01001170.1, from coordinate 1,341 downwards.
ATAGCCAGTTCCAATGGCGACGAAATAGCAAACCCTCGAGATAAATTTATAACAAGAGCGACGCCCTAAAGCGAAAAACATGACCGAAGGAAAACCCTGTTTTTGCTGCTCTTCATTACCGTTGACGTAAGTGTAGCTATAGAATGATGGTTAAGAAGTGTAGGTCTGCAGCAATCTGTACCGGCAGTTGAAATATTATTATTATATTATAATATTATATATTTCTCAACAAGAGTATGGAAAATCGACCATGTCCTAAAGAATAGAACATTCTTTCTGCTTCACACATCGATCACCTGTATCACCTGTGGTCCCGTTAATCGTCGGGTGAGTCGAGCGGGCGCCAGCAATTCTTCCATTTTTCCCTGTAACGTGCAGGAGTAGCCCTGGGTTCTGCTCGCTCTAGGGACTCGTCGAGCATCATATCTTTTTTCTAGGCTATATGTAAAGATCTCTGACCATCGAGTTGGTGGTCTTCCTGCAGTGTTTTTGACATTCAAAGAAATTCAATCACTAACGGCTCTTGTCCATCGGTTGCCACTCATATGCATTACGTGATCGTCCCATCTGATCTTCGACTGCTTGTCATACAGAACCCCATCTTCGATTTTTGATCGTTGGTGCAGGTAGCGGAGCGTCGGACACCTTCTCTTACTTGCGTGACACGGGATACTCTTAGCATCCTCCTTTTGACTGCTCGTTCAATAACTTTGCGTGATTTTTCATCCTGCTTACACAGCGACCAGGTTTCTGGCGCATACTTTAACGAAGTAAGTATCGTTGAGTCGAAAAGGTGGTCACGGAGTCGGGTGTTCTTTGTTCGCTTCACTACATCCTCGATGCTCTTGAAAGCTCCCCAAGCCGCTCGTTTTCTTCTGCTCAGCTCTGGAGTTGGGTCGTTCATCATATTGATTTCCCGACCTAGATAAACATAACTGGAGCACGCGGAGATATTCGTTCCGATGAGCGTGAATGGGGCATGCGAAACCAATCCGTTCTTCACGAACATCGTTTTTGTGAGATTTACTCAAAGACCAATCTTTCCACAGGCTTTATCAAAGTCGGCAAGCATACATTCCGCTTGTTTGGTGCTATAAGGACGATGCCATGAGCAAAGCGAAAATAATGTAACTGCCGACTGTCGATTTTCACTTCCATATTATCCCATACCAATGCTTACATGATATTATGGAGGGTGGCGGTAAATAATTTTGTCGAGATGGTATCGCCTTGCCTAACATCTGTTTTGACGTCAATGTTAATATAGTGGCGGCTGCGTTGGATGCACTTGCGTGGTAGTGACCGTTGAGCCGCTCACTACTTAGTAGTAGTTCAGTGGTG
>UYYA01001169.1:0-20207 GCA_900624975.1 Angiostrongylus costaricensis | reverse complement strand
AGACGGTTGTTTCGAGGTTTAATGCGCGCTAGGAGCTTTTAGTGAGAATCGCTCGGAAAACCCTTGTTTCGAGGTCTCGGGCAAGTTGGACGTCATTTGAGGGTTTCATTTGGTAGACGGTTGTTTCGAGGTTTAATGCGCGCTAGGAGCTTTTAGTGAGAATCGCTCGGAAAACCCTTGTTTCGAGGTCTCGGGCAAGTTGGACGTCATTAGAGCGTTTCTTTTGTAAGACCACTGCTTCGAGGTTTATTGCGCGCTAGGAGCTTTTGGAGTGGTTCGCTCGGAAAACGCTGGTTTCGAGGTTTTGGGCAAGTTGGACGTCATTTGAGGGTTTCATTTGGAAGACGGTTGTTTCGAGGTTTAATCTATAGGAAGATGATTGATGTCTTCAAAGAATCTTATAGGCATGTGATCTAGAATCGTTTTTATTCAATACTAGGGACATTAGATCTTCAAATAGAGAAACCAGAGCCATTGTCAATACTCGACTTCTCAATTTTTTTCAATCTCAATCAAAACTTCTCAATCTCAAAATTTTTCAAACGAGCTCGGTTATTTCTCACTTCGTCCAATAGATTTCCGTCGTCCTCATAGTGAACATTGTAGTCTACTCCCTACAGAACATGACTCAAATTGGTTGCCACTTGAGACAATTCTTGACTCTCTATTGGCCTACCAGAGTGGAACAGCTGCTACGATTGATCGGTTTTAGAATTTGAGTTCTTTACGCGAACATTTCAAATCTATTCATTCATTGTCTCGGTCGCGTGAAATTCTAACTAGCGCACCATTGGTTTTGTGTCGATTCGGTCCTGAATTGAGGCCAGTAGAAATTGGGAGAAAGAGTAGGCTCTCAAGACGACTTTTAATGATCATTCGAGATTCGTTTTTCTTAAGGCGGATAATTACACGTCCACGCAGCCATAGTCTGCATATTAGAACCACCTCTTGCCTACTATATTCATTCAACACAGCCCAGTAGTTCAACTGGTCTATCAGAGCAACATCACTCCATCGGTGAACATTCCACCCATCCTATGATAACCAGGTCTAAGGCGACATAACACACTTCGATTGCTCGTTTTCTTTTCGCTGCATTGCTCTTTCTTTGGCCTCCGTCGTCTTAGCAATGAGCAGACGAAGTCCAGATGATAGTTGCATAGAGAAAACTATTCCTTATATTAGAAATCTCAAGTCAAGTGGAATAGGGATCGCTGGTTTTCTTCAGTGAATAAATTTAGACTATGTGGGTTCCTGATTGCTTGTCTGTTAAGACACACGCGATTCGAAGGTTCTTGCTGCTGCGTTCATTCGAACGAGCACCATACATTCTTCCTTATGTGGCGAGAAATGCGAATGTCTTCTATAGCCTTCTTCGTATCTTAACCAAAGGTCCAATAGCCACTATACCAGAATTCCTTGCACCCTTAACATTCTTCGTTCACAATTGCTAATGAATGACTACTCCTTCGACTTCCAACTTGTTTGTGTAGGTGCTTCCAATTAGATCCAACTACTTGTTGATAACCTACTATTAGTGAAAATCTTTACTTTAGCATGAAGGAATAGATAGATCTGTAAGGTTTGTTTGTGTCTATTATAAAGGTTGGGAACTTCTCCCATAGTCGTTCAAAGCTGGTACGTCACAATTTTGCAAGGTTCATGCACACCTACCGACCGGTAGCAAAACTACTCCTCACATAAGATTATCCGATAGCTCTCTTAGACGGCAATAACACCGATAATAGCTTCCGTGGACAAATACCGTTCAAAACCTGGGGTACAATCGTAAAATCATATTAGGCTTACCGAGCAACCCCACACACCTGCTGATTTCACTGACTCCCGCATGCTCAACACTCCTTACAATTCTTCCGTGCATTATACTTCTTCATCTTTTTCACTGAACAAGCAACGATCCACCGTACATCTCAAATATATGCAAGAAGGATCTTCAAGAGACAATGCTATTAGTATTGACATTACGCAATCCTGCATTGTGTGGTGCTGCGTATTTATGAGAAATGTGATGCAGGAAACAGTACTCTATCCCAATTTCATCATTATGTGCCACTACAAGGTATAAATTAAGCCAGGGATTTCGGACTCGGTTATCTACGATATCCTCCTAAGGTTTCCCGCTTGATCGTGGCTGGGAGATGTTCTTGGGTGTTGAGTTGTGGTGCACAGAGGGAGGAGGATTTCCCCCCCCCCCCCCCCCCGTAGGATCTCCCAAATTGAGAAATCCGACGTTTCCATTAAGAAGCTCAGTTAACCAATACCATGATCCAGCACCATCCTGTCAAAATAATCGCATGGTGGCAAATCTCCCTCTGATCCACAGCGGCGTGCTAAGCTGACCTCGGCGCTTCAGGGAACCACAGTGGCTAAGCCTGAAAAGCTCCGAAAAAATGGAAATTTTTCTGAGGCCGCACAACGAGTGAGGATGGGCCACCCAAGTCTCCAAGTAACTCTCCACGGTAATCAAATGCATTGAGAAGCACATTACATGTGTGAAGCGCTTAAATGTATGTTGGAAACATATTTATAAAACGCAATGTTGGACGTGAACACAAAAGAGCTTGACTGCACTCTCTTTAGTTTTCCTCTTGTTCTTTTTCAAATGTTTGTGTCCTTACCAAAATCTTCATGTTCGCCTTGAGGAAAATCTTTCATATCATGATATTCACCGTCTCCAGTACTCGTTGATATAATCTAACTTTCCGATTTCTTACAAAATTGCTGCACAGCTGCAGCAGCAATTAGACCTCGTATGAATGGAAGGAGAATGGCTTGCAAACGAAAACTTCTGCTCGACGTCATCTCTCTGGCACTCTCTTTTCATTATACTGAACAGCGTTTCAAGGTACTGTCTATAACAGCACATGAAGAAAAATGTCCACCACAGAAGGATCGGAAATATGTACTTTCAATGGTGTTACAAGGATCACCTTACAACCCATTCAACAAGAAATCTTCCTAAACCCTCAGAGAGTATAAGGAAAACATACATGCCTTGCTGATTGTTAAAACAAAAGACATCCTCTTCCAATGCCAAAAGAAAGTTGAAGTTTTGCATGAGATCACCCTATAACTTCATAGTTCGCTCATTAATGCTGGATAGTTGGCTGCTTTGCATAGAATATTTGTGACAATATAGCTCTCAGTAATAAAGTCGAGGAATTCTCTCAAGCCGCCACTAGCAGTTATGGCTACACATCCTGCTAAATAAGTAGCTGCAGATTACGATGGTTACCTTCTTGGTAAACCCAGTTGTTTATTTCGTCGGCGCAGTGCTCGGAGGCACTCTGCAACACACACACGGCCAATCAAACCTTCCATCCCTCCGGGGTCGGCAAACTGGTATCGGACTTGCATAGGAGGATAGCACCACTGGCTCGATACATCGATAGGTCATCACGAGTCATTGTAATGGCTATATATGCATTCAATTCCCTCCAAACGATGCTTAAAAAAGTCGGGTGTGTGGCGCATGCCTAAGGGATTGAGCAACGCCGAGAGCCTTATTTTTTACACAAGAATATAGAATAGAACTTGCGTGACCCTCCTCCTTCAAGCTCCATCGACTACTACCACATTGCAACTTCGTTCACTACACACTTCGTCCTGGAGCCACTCTCGTTTCAGTTTGTATGGAACAACGAAACAACAGCTATCTATATTGCCCTCTACGTTTGTAGAAGACAACAATACAATTTCTTTATTTAAAAAACCGACTTTCTCTTAACCTCAGTATGACTACTCAACATGTATTCTTTCATTGTGCTTTCAGAAGGTCCGACTCCATACGACAACAACGACGCCACATTGAGAGCACGAAGGACTGTGGACATCGATTCGGATCATCGGCTCAGTGAAAGATGAAGTCTTAGAAGCGTTGGCCAAATAGAGTTATTTGTCAACTTCGTGATAGCATATCAATGAAGGAGTGCAATCTATTTAGTCAAACCAGCAATTAAGAGACAATTCACCCCTAACAGAGTAGGACAATTACAGCGTCACACACTGTCGCATGCTAAACGCTTCCAATGCCGTTTTGCACCTGAAGCCTGCTTATGCAGCGAGGGAACCCGAGCGGTGTCTTGTGAGTGCAGTTTGGAAAACAAGAAAGGTACATTGTTCACGTCTCCAATGCCAATTATTTCACAACATTTTATGGTGTTCTCACGGCAACGTTCACTATTTGCCAACACAACTATCGACTCCGCCCTTTACAGCTCATCACAGGAACAGTGGGCCGCTGCAACTGCTTGGTCGGCACTGAATTGAACCTCGTCTGTAGAGCATCCTATGGTGGGACAAAAGCGAATATTATCTGACCCTCAAACGACCTCGCAGCCAAAAGCACTGCGATAGGTTACCTAAATGGATTAACTACACTATTACTACTCTTCTGTTTTTAGTTACTTGCAATGCTTCTTGCCCAGCAGGAATGGTATGCGTTCCAATAAAAGGATCTCTCGCACGATGAGTCCCTTCAGGACTACGTCAAATTGGACAATATCAGAAGAACACCGCCTATTGATCTTCCCTCCTTTCACGAATTTTTAAGCTCTCTAAACACTCTTCAAATATTCAGTAAAGCTTTAACGGTTTCAGAACGTTTAGTGTTTGCTATATTGGCATTGATGCTCCTCCGTAGATCTCCATTTATTTTCAGCTCGTGCCTATTTCAACATATCAAATAAAAAATATTTCGGATTTCTTTTGGTGCAGAAATTTCTATAATTATGCAGGAAGTGGTTTAAGCTGTAACGGACATGACACAGCTACGACGCCGATCATGACTTTTGAACAAGCATGAAGCCGCTAACATTTCTATACTTTTATTCCTCTAATAGATTCAAATGTATGGTTTAATTATTTATGAATAACAACGGTTGGAACCAAACGGCGATTGACCAGTGAAAAATCTTGGTCTTGGCTGTGTACATAAGCTCAGTCAGGATCACCATGGAGGGAACTCCAAACCCATCCTACCACACTCGACCACCTTCTTCAAGCCACTCATTTTCTCCGCAAATCGTCTTATTCCGTAATTTAATAAACCTATTATAAATTGGTAAAAAAGGCGCGTGTGGCGAAGTGGTTGGAGGCGCCCTGCAACTCACACGTGGAATCGATTCCAGCGCCCATGCCCACCAAGCTTTCCATCTCTCCGAGTGAGTTCGGCAGATTGGTACAAGACACATCTAGGAGGATAGCAGCACTGGCTCAATATATCGGTAGGGCACCGCGACCCACTTCAAAGGCCAGATATGCATTCAATCACCTCCAACAATGCTTAATGAAGTCGAATGGGTTGCGCATCTCTCGGGAGTTGATCAACGCCGAAAGCTTTATCCTTTACCCTTTAATATAAATTTTTTGCGCTTCATAGTGGACTACCTCCAATTCAAAATGATGTAAAAACAATGCTCTTGAAGGCTCCATAAGCTGGCCGCTTCTTGCTACTCAGCTCTAAAGCTAAATAGCTCATCATGTTGACTACTTTATACATATATACATATAGCTAGAGGATTCAGAAATATCAGTTTTGTTGAACATGAACGAGGAGCCAGAGGCAAATTCATTCTTTATGAACATTATTTTCTGTGCGCTCAGCTGAAAACAGATTTTTCCATAAGCAAGTTCGTAGTCGGCCACCAATTTCTTGGCGTGTCTAGTGCTTGATATTGTCATAGGCAACTAGAAGATGATAAAATTCCCACAGTTGTCTTTCAATTCCATGTTTCTTTCCACCAGATTACTCACGGCGCTATCGAGGGCGACTGCAAATGGTTTTGGCGAGTAATGTCGCCTCGACGAGCTCCTCTATTTACGTAGATGCCGATGACGTTATAGAATTATGATCTTCTGATCGCAATTTTTTTAAACAGCTCACGAAGGATACAATGAGTGGGGAGATCCTGGCTGTACAGAGATGTCATGACAGCTTTATTTCGTACATTTGTGTTGATTAGATAAGTCCCTAATCGCATGGATATGGCCTGTCGTAATGAATCCTTTACAGAGCACTGCTTGGTCACATGGTTCACCTTCGCTTAGTGTTCTGTCAATGCTGTTGAGGATGATTCGATCGAACAGTCTTTAGACGGCAGAAAGCATGGAAATAGATTGGAAGTTGTCTTTGTCATACGGGCTTCTTTTCTTGCGCAACAAATGGTTCTGCTTATCTTCCATCTCCTGGGAATCTGTGTGAATAACCGATAAAATCATGTTGATTGATTAGCAGAAGTGCTAGGTTCTTTGGATCTTCGGCTCTGCTTTTCCTAATCTGATGCCGTACGGTTCTTCATTGACAAGATCGCTTGTCAGAGGTAAGAGCCACTAAGACGACTTGTTCGTCTTTCCTAAGCGGATAAGTGAGCCTGTGGGCTGACGGACAGATTGGAATGGAACGGACGGATAATTTGTCTCTCCTTAATCAGTGCCGTTTTAACTACCACTGCTTTTATTTTCTTTTTAAGATTTTCTCTCATTGTTCCTCTGCATGTACGGACTTTAGGTGACGGATTGCTGCGATTAGGTGTTGCCATTTTAGTTCATATTGTTTCTGGGGCAGAGGTCCCATGGTGGCTTCCAAACTCCACTCGTATTTATTCACCGATGTTTTCGATAATGAGATTCTACCAATTGGCTTAAAAGGTGAATAAATATTGATTTACGACATTTACTTTTACTTATTGCCTATTATTACTTTTCAAGGCAAGGTATGAAGTGAAATATAACCTTTATAATGCTGAGATATTTGCAAAACTTGGACCTCAGGCCAGCTTCGAATCCATGAAAAGTAATAATTAGTAAAAAATAAGAAGTCAAAGAATGCGATTTTGTCTACAGCCTCAGCTTAACTGTGTTCAGCGCCGATTTGTGCACTCCAGATCGTTCCCGCTGACGGTTGACTGCTGATGGCATGGTTACGGTAAAAAACTGGTTGTGAGAAAGGCATAGCAAGGTGCACTGTGGTGAAGTGGGCAACGCGTAAGCACCCGGAAAGTATAGTCGCAGGTTCGAATCTGGCTTGGTGTCCGGGTTTTGCAAACATCTCAGGATCATAGTGGTTACTGATTTGCGATTCTTTGAGGGTATCGCTTCCGACATTATTTAGAGCGAAGTAAGCGGTAGTCCGATTCCATGTGGACTTTCGAAAAGCAGTGATATTGGTTTTAGATGCAAAATATTCGATTGATTATAATGTAATCGATTTCGTTGTATTATCCTCTATTATAAAGTTCCACATCTAACTCTGAGAAGTGTAATTCTTCGTATTTTTGTCGAGCAAACGCGAGGTGTTATTCACGAATAAGCTGACGTTTCGGCGGATTTCGCCTTCCTCACAGCTGCTTTCTATGAGGTTTCCACTAAGTATGTCACGTAGAGACCAACCGCACAGAAATCACATGGAAGTATAATGCTCAACAAAAATACGAAGAATTACTTGATCAATGCCGAGGTTAATAGAAAGTCGGTCGTGGGAGTTTCTGAGAAGTGTATTTTATGTTGCTCTGAATGATCTTGATCGTTGCGGTCAATCTGGACAACCACTCACCTTGTCGTCCTTGGCGTTAAAATCGCCGATGACGACATATGAAAGGTACACTCTCATTTCTCGCAACTTTTTTTTTGAAGTCCATACTGAATGTCTCAGCATTGCTTTGCTCAGATCCTCATGTCAGAGCTTGGGCGATGCATCCGAGTTCGTCGTGATAACCAGAACCACGGCTGCTAAATATTAGAGCATCTCATCTATCGGCTATTGAAAATCCAATATAAAATTGGACAAAAGAGAAAAAAGGATAAAGGATAAAGCTCTCAACGTTGACCAATCCCTGAGGGATGCACCATGCATTCAACTTCATTTAACATCGTTTGGAAGTGATTGAATTCATGTCTTGCCTTTACAATGACTCGCGGTGGCCTACCGATGTATCGAGCTAGTGCTGCTATCCTCCCGGACAAGTCTACATCCAATTTGCCAACCCATGAGGGGTGGAAAGCTTGGTGGGACAAGGACGCAAGGATCGATTCCACGTGTGTGTTGCGGGGTGCCTCCGACCACTGCGCCACGCGCGTCCATAAAGAGAAAAAGTGGTAATTATTTCCTACAGATCCTATTTGGTATATGTGAGCTACAGTGTTTAGTTTTGAAGTTCGAAGTACTTCCTTTGCATGCCATACTTGCGCCGAACTAGCTACACTGCACTTCTACGTATTGTTGCAATTCAAAGAAAAATTTAGGCACTTTCATTACAAAATAGGCTAAATACGCGTTAAAAAAACATGGTTTAGCTAGTTGGTAAACATCGTTGTTCCGGTTACTGTGGTTCATTCAGTGACTGGTCTTTTGATCGATTTTATTGATTCATGGTGGTTGTCTCCTATCACAGACGAAGGCAAGCAGACAGGCAGTCACATAAACGGTTCGAGTTTTTCTCATCTTGCGCATATCGAAGGTGACCGATCAGTGTCAGAAACTAGTTTCAAACAATCTGCACCACATATTCCTATTGCTCAAGCATAAAATACTAGCATATATATGTATTTAAATTGTTGAGCTCCCACGCAGTTGATACATAGATTTATTCGGCTGACGTATCCACGTTTTCGTCTTCAACAGGGCCGATGATCTGAGTCGATGATCCACAGTTGCTCGTCTTCACGATGGGGTGTCTTCGCAGTCCTATCGAGACGGGTCCTCTTCAGTACTTGTAGGAGTATGAGTACTTCTAGAGGATTATTTTACTAACATCTATACCGTTTTCATGAAATATCTAAATGAAGATAAACGACTCGAAGTAGCAAATAAGTTCAAAATGACACCTTCCACCAAAATGACACCTTGTATGTGGATCCAATTTGATAGCGTTAACGCCAACATCGATAAGAAAAAGCACAGTTTATGGGCTTCCTTTCCAGTCCCTGATATGATTATTTGGTTATATGCGATAATCAAGGGCACGTGTGGTGCAGTGGTCGGAGGCGCCTTACAACACACAAAAGTAATCAATCCCAGAGTCCATGGCCCACCAAGCCTTTCATCCATCCGGGGTCGCAAGTTGATACCAGACTTATCTGGGTGGATTGCAGTACTGGTTCGTTACACTGGTAGGCCATCCGCGAGCCATTGTAAAGGCCAGATATGCATTGAATCACCACCAACGATGCTTAATGAAGCCGAATGCATGGCGCAACCCTCACGAGTATACTGCAGCGCATCTTCCAATGCGTTACACGCGCCAAATTGTGAAAGAAGAAGCTGTAATTCTAAGCTATGAATAAAGGCAATTGCGAAGTCGTGTAGGCTTGATTAGCGGTCTTGAGCTGTAATCTATTGGTTCTACACACTCGATGAAAACGAGAAGCATCCTGTTTCAGGTGCCTCATGAAAAGGTATGGCTAGCAGTCCTGTGATTCTTTAGTTGGGCGTTTATCTCTTGGTAGTTTTTGAGACGGAGTTTCGCTCATTTGATTTTTACCATGTTAATCTATACGACAGCATCGTCAGTGGCCGTCGACGTTCCTCGGAATTCTGACTCTTCTTCAGCCCACTTACACGGTCGGGTATACTCTTGACGTACTGTCCCGGTTTCTGTGGCCTACGTCAGAGCGGAAATGCCGCCAAATTTAGAAGATGGATGCACAGCCGACTGTTTCTTTTCTTTTTCACTACGTCCTTTATGCTTTCCCAAGCTATCCAGCCCGCTCATTGCCTTCTGCTCAGCTGCTCTAGAGCTATGTTACCCTTCATGTTAACTTCCCAAATACACAGCTGATTCGATATTGGTTCTGCGAGCGTATTTTAGAAAGCAGTTTCGTTCTTGTTGACTCAGTGTCCATATGCTTTTATTTAATTTATTTATTTTAACATGACTCGTCATCATATCTACTGTGTGGATTCCAGCACTTCTTGCATTCGAATCGTTTTCCTCGTATTCATCGTCCACAAAGGTCTTCGAACATTTCGCATCTCGTTTCGGAATCTGTTTTAGAATTTCGTCTCCTTCAGAATGCCATAAGATTCTAGTTAACTCGATTCTCATTACAATCTTGGAGATGGTCAAGCTAAGGCGTCCCACGTGGATTAGATGAGAGCCGCTTCCTTCTTCCGGTGCCCATATTAGGTCTAGGAATTAACATTTTACAACGGTGCATGCTGAAAGAAAGCTAGCGATGAGAATTTGGCACACGAAGTGGAGAGAGTAGAATGGAAAAAAGTGGGAATAGCACCAAGGCGTGGAGAAGCAGATTCTGCCACTGAGAAGGAGGAACGAGGACAACTATTGACGTTTTCCCTGTATAGATTTATAAGATGGATTTCCATATTAATTCTTAAGGCTAGTTTTCCACATCCATCTATAACAGAATAATCCTCTAGAAAAGTTATATGATGATTTTCAAGCGTAAGATGTGGGTGGAGCATGAAAATCCGTGCATGTTCTCTTGTTGCGCATTCCGTCGTCATCGTAGCCGTCACCACTTCACCAAACCTGATGGGACGTCGCGCACCATAACTGGGGTGAAACGATTGACGGGCTTATCGCTATCTCCGGCCAGCTCGTCACTCTCATCTCTACATTCGGCTTTTTATGGCTAAATTCTTTCGTGTTCTTCGAATTTAGCCATAACTCTTAGATTTTATTTATTGCCTATTCTTTTCTGACTGACAAAAAAGCAAACAAACGGCCTTGGTTGTTGTGGATAGCACGTGAATCCCTGCTAAAGGTAATCGCGAGTTCGAAGCTCAGCCGAGATCCCGAGCGTAACTGGTACCTTAAAATCTTTTTGGCTAATCCATTTACCAGTTACCCATTAACTAAATGGTGTTATGCATCTATGAGTAACCATCTAAAAGTTCTTCAACAACACTCTGCTTTTACTTTAATTTAGGTTAAACTAATTAAACGCATGGATAAAAAAACATGTAGTTTGTCGAACTAGCCGATAGCATCGCCAAATTCTCGTGATACTTATAAAATGCTGCCCATTTTTCAAAAACCCTCCAAGGTCGTCTCTATACTTGAGTTTCATTACTGTATGTGCTAAGGTGTTTCACCTCGCTTTTAATGTGCAATTAACGTTTTGCACGACGAGTGTTAAATATCTGCCTCTTTTTCTTTTTTGTTGGGTGCAATCTTTGCTAATCTAAATGACCTATCAAAGAATACTTCTTTCAAATACAATCTACACTTTCGTTACGAATTTATGTTAGAGGTGCCCTACAATACACAATAGAATACGCGCTTGTTAGATACCGCGCCGCCTTTACCAAGGTTTTTATCCCACTGAGATTGGCAAGTTCCTAGCAGACTTTTTTGGAAGAACACTCTAATTTGATACATCAGCACGCCAGAGGTCATAATATAAGCCATTTAGTCACGTTTGTGATGCTTCCACAACATCAGGAAGACCACCGACCTGATGGTCAGAGTTCTTCACTAAAAGCTTAGGAGAAAGGTATGATACCCAACGACTCCTAAAAGCTAGCAGAACCGACTGGGTTACTCTCGCACGTGACAGGGAAAAATAGAAGATTCACTGGCGCACGCTCGAGTCACTTGACAATCACTGGGACGACAGGTGATGCAGGCGGTGTTGCTTGCAATGGAATCGAATGCGTGTCACATCTCTCAGGGATTGATCATTGTCAAACACCTTGCACCTTCACGTAAATCTGTTTGGTTTTCGTTTTTTTCTTCTTTATATAAACCATATGTTTAACTGGGAGTAGACACAGAGGAAGGGTCTGCCTTACAACAACAGCTAAATATTTTTATCTTTACTCTAAAAGTCTTCGTTGAGCTATCGGTGATTCTTTCTTGGTAAAAGTACTGAAAAAAGGGCCATGTACATGGGTTTTCAATCGAGACACCACGCAACGATCGTAAAAGGGGTAAGTAGGGAGGAGGGATTGTTGTGTTCGTTTCCGAATTAAGCTCTTATCGATATGCCTCCAGTTGTTCAACCATTTTCTTCATATATTTTATAATTCCGGACATTACAGCAATCTACTTTAAAGTTTTTAAACCTTTCAAAGGTCTCTTAGCACTCACAAATCGTCTATGACTCGATTCAAAGTGATTCACTAAAGGTGTGCGTTTAATAATTGCGAACAGGTTGAGTGAACCAGTTACCAATTGTTCAGTCTATCCAGCCATTTTCTACTATTAGTTTTAGTTTTTCTTTTGAATCATTACCAACCTGATCCGTAAGAATGAAAAAGTGGCTCATAATCTACTTTTAGCGTTTTTCCTAGCCATCCATCAAGGAATTCATAGTCGAACGACGCATGAATGAGCGTTCTTGACACAGTTTCTCTCTCCAATTTCCTGTATTCTTCTTAGTTCTCACAATTGATTTTTCTTAGATATTTATAGTAGACTCACTTATCTGCGCTGATGAGCGAATATTATAATTCTTGTTTAGAACTACGTTGTCTCTAGTACCAATAGAACTTTACTCAGATATGTTGTCACGATTACAACTACTTCTAGCAGGTGGAGTACTTGGTTGTGCTGTTCTCGTATTCTCCCAACGTATGTCTTTTTATGATTCATATAATTTTTAACGGCTTATTTTTGTTGCTAGTGAAAGGAGGCGTGTCGCCTCCAATTAATAATTGGGGCATTTTCCTTGACTTCATAGCGCGACCATGGACTCAAAAATGCAAAGTGCAAAATAATAGCGGTACTTATGCCTTTCGCTTCTCTAATTTGTCCCCTGATGCGACAAGAAACTCGTGCCAGAGGCTCTCACATGATTACCAGATGTCGCTCAGGGTTTTGTTGTATGGAATATGGTCCTTTCAAGACCTCTGCTCTTCCTATCATTGATTTATTTCTTTTTTAGTCTACATAAAAGTTTAGAAAAAGAGAAAAAATTCCAGTGAAGGACGATTGTTATTATTCGTAGTGCTCTTTTAGCTTCACATAAATTGCTGTGATAGTTCTAGAGTTCTTACTACTATCAAAGCAATTCGTTAAGACGTAAAAGATAAATAAGCGGTGTAAAATTCGAAATTTTGCGTAGATTTTTAATGGAATGACTTCCTGACTTCAGTTCTTTTTTCACTGACACAACGTCACGCTTTGTGGACAGGTCTGGATAGATTCATAGTTGCTTAGGAAAACCGGTTTCTCGACCGTGATTGCTGCTGATGATTGGAGCCAGGACTCTGCTTTATGATAAGCCGAAATTGAATCAACCGACGATAGACCCTAGTCCAATCCAAGAATTTTCTTGAAATCTTCGACTTGACATTAAAAAATGACGCGATGTTTCTCAATAGATCCAAAAATATTAACTTTCCTTCTTTCATTGCTAAGTGCACCGAGGTTATTCTAGTGAAAAATGAAATAACATAAAATAATAAGCAATGAAGAAGTAAACTAGTAAAACAATAATAAAATAAAGTGACAAAATGGCAAATAAAATAAAATACGCTTAAGAATTTCACTTCTCTATCGACTTTTGTAACTCGTTGTCCATGAAGCAGTGTGAGTTTTACTAAACTACTAATCTCGTGCCAAGGATTCTAGAGAATTTAGGATTAATTTTTAAATGAACAGTGATTTATCCACGTATAAGATAGTAGTACTAATAGTAATACTAAAACAGCAACACCTACAACCAGGTAAAAGAAGTCTCTGACAATTATTTCCTTATTTGGGTTACCTGAGGGCGCGTTCGACGCAGTGGTCGGAGGTTCCCTTCAACACACACGTGGAATCGATCCCCGCTCCGATGGCCCTCAATTCGAAACGACGCTTAATGAGTAGAATGCACGGCGCATCCCTCAAGGATTGATCAACTCCGCGAACTTTTTTAGAGTTTTTAGGTTATCTGTTACACTTTTGTTCCACCTCTTCGTGGGTGGTAGGCTTTTCTGGGTGTCGAAATGCGGTACAACAGTTCATCTCCTAAGCAGGCCTGATGAAAGCTATGAAAAATTAACATTTCTTTTTGTAGCTCAAGTAAGAGTACAGAAATACTACTACTGCGGAGCTCTACTATGCAAAGCTTCTGAGTTCTCCTGAGAGCAGACGTGTATCCCTGCGAAGCTCTGTTATTTACCCTATCCCAAAAGGGCATCAATGTGATGCTTAGGCATCTGATTTGCTTAAGCCAACACAGCCGACACAACTAGAGTTCATTAGTGTCGGCTCGAGCTACTCATCGATTACAGTGAGACTACAGGCAGCGAAGATGGAAGATAGATAGATTTTCACGAAACTAAACCAAAACAAATCATAAAATGCCTAAACGCTCTTTTACTTCACTATATAGTCAGCGAGACACTTGTTTACTTCTCAGGTAGTGTTCTATGCAGTGCAAAAGAGAATGAGTACGATCACGTTTTTTCATTATCGTAAGTGTACCAACGATAGACTGTCATTGAGCCAAAACAAGCGATCCCACACAGAGCACTGTTCGGCAGATCGTTTGAAGACGAAGATGAAGACGCCGTTTTCAGGAAGTCAGTCGTCCATCATTGCCGATCTCGGTAAACTAATTGTCGACAATTGCCCACCCATGCTTTGTACCGGACTCGATTGCGCTGTGGTTACGGAAAGGAATGGCTGTCAGGTAGGTGAAGAGGCAAGAAATCTGACAATTACGATCTGCATTCCAATTATTAAAAGCTATTTCTTTATCGTTCCATAATAAAAAGAGAACTACGGTTTTATCCAGTCTAAGAAATACCGAAGTTTTCCTTCTGGGTCAGTCTACACGAGTGCCAAGAAATGGCATCGCTGGTGATCTTATTGCGAGAATTAGACTCAAGGCAAAAATATCGTAAAACTCAAATGAAGCATTATTTAACTGGTACTTTCATCCTTGAAATCCATGGAATTATACATGCAGGCGTGAGCCTATTTTCTATTATGAGAGCAGTCGTGATACATTATAACCTTATCCGTCCCCGGGTTGCCTTATGTTTATGGCAGAGGATTCTTACTGGTGTGCAGCAGATTCTACAGGTATTGAAAGTTTCACACTTAGTCTTCTTTTGCGAATTAAACTTTGGTTAGGGGTGCCTTGAAACGTGTACACGATCGGAAATGATGGTGTGATCGATCGCCTCAGGTGCACTACGCTTTCCACCTCTCCTGGGTCAACAAATTGATCCCAGACCTTTTTGGGAGGATAACAGCACGGCCTCGATGCAGCGGTAGGCCGCCGCGGCGAGTCATCGTTTAGGTTAGGTATGCATTCAATCACCTCTAACGATGCTTAGTGAAGTCGAATTCGTGGAGCGTCTCTTAATGACTGATCAACGCCGAGAGCTTTGTCCTTTTACAAAGTAAACGTCCAATGATAGACTTCATAACTTTTCTTAGCACTATGATATTAAAATCGGCTCAAAGTACGCTCATTTTTTCGAACGTGAAGCTTTGTTAATTGTATTCTTGTAGCTAACACCTTTGGATCAGTAGGCATTTTTCCAGTGTACACACAACCTCTAGTGCACTTTAAGTGTAGAACATTCGAAGCTTCCAAAGTACTTAAAAACTTTGCATTTGAAACCTTTTTTTCTGAATGCACTTTACAAAGCTCTCGCGCTCTTTATCTTAATAACCGCATGATTTATCGTCGCCACAGCGATAAATCTTCACGGTTGATCTCGTTCCGCTAGCGTTGAGGTTTCTGTTGCACTTGCCAAACATTCCGGAAAAAAACGGAACGGCGACATCCGCCTACTGTGTTCGATAACATCGCCTACTTACAAAAAACTCAATCGTTACTTCTAATACTGTTGTGACGCTGTGGAGTAATGTTCTTTTGGCTCTTCTCTTCGCTGTAATGTGGTTTCGGTCATCTTCGGAATTGGGTCAACCACACTTTGGACAAATTAGCAGTGGCTTGAAAAATCACCACAGCGACATTTCTATTTTTTCCTTCCCATTCATATTTGCAAAGCCGTCACTTTATTTAATCAGAAAATTCTATAAATAACCCGTTTTCTTTTTGTTCAGCCTATGAAATTGAAATGGGCGCGTGCGGCGCAGTGGTCGGAGGCGCCCCGCAACACACACGTGGAATCGATCCCCGCACCCATGGCCCATCAAGCCTTCCATCCCTCCTGGTTCGGCAAATTGATACCGGACTTGTCTGAAAGAATAGCAGCACTGGCTCGACACATCGGTAGGCCACCGCGAGTCATTGTAAAGGTCTTATATACACCCAATCACCTCCAAATGATGCTTAATGAAGTGGAGTGCATGGCGCATCCCTCAGGGATTGATCAACGCCGACAGCTTTATCCTTTACCTTATCCTTTTATAAAGTCGAAATTGAACAGAATTACTTTTGTACTTCGATCGCTTATCTTATTTTTCACTCCTGACACTCCCTTCATCCAGTTCTTTTTTCATCCAGGGAAATGATCAATTCCGTTTGCATATTCGAGTGAGATTTGAGGATCAGTCCTCAAAGGCCCGTTGAATGATGGTGTGCTATGGTTTTACTTGGAATTCTAGGAAATCGTGCCAGCATGGTTCAAGGTCCTTATCGCAGAAAGTCGCTCGTTCCATGTGGCTTTGGTGTTTTTTAACTAAGATACTTTCAAAAAAAATATTTCATCTTCGGAAGCGGTTTTTACAATTATTCAGTCTATCTTACTTAAATCCTTCCAGCGGTTTACCGCCTCACCGTCGCTGGGAGGTGTTTCTGCGTGTCGTGCTCCGATGTACAGCGAGGAAATTATCCTCCCGGTAGGGTCTCCCAAGGTGAGAAGGAGTCCGGCGATTCCATCAGGAAGCCCAGTTGGGAGTAAACCAATACCAGAATCCATGGGCCGCGACTGCCTGTGGTGGTGACGATAGGGGCAGACTTTGGCCAGGATGTCCTTGGGACTCCAGGGAACCACAATGGGTAAACCAACAAATTTCCGAAGAAAGGAAATTATACTGGGGCCTGGATAACCACTGAAAACGGTCTATCCGAGTATCTGAGTGAGTATCCAAGTAAGTATACAGCCCGACACCCAGGAACGCTTCCCAGCACCCTGCTGTGCATCGTAACCCAACACCCAGGAACACCTTCTACCCACGATAAGGCGGTAAGCCGTTGGGGGGATTGAACCAATGGAAAGGAGATAATATAAGAAGCCGGATCGGGAATAACGTTTTAATTTATAAAATTGATTCTGAATAATATGCTTCTGAAATTAAAACTGTCGGTAGAATCTCTTTTCAATTTCGAAAAATCTTGCGCTAGTAGACAAGGAAACTGCAAAAATCTCATGTACTAAATGTTTTAGCAGTTTTCCTAGCTTAGTTCAGTGACAAAATAAGGAATTATTTAGAAGTATTAGGAGAATTTCCAGGAATCAAGAAATAACTCCCCATTTGAGATCGGAGTCAATCGAAAATAATCGGTTTTGGATAGTTAATGAAACATTCTTTATTAGTTATGTGCTTGTCCGATTGGTTCACCAGCCCGAGGATGTGATCCGATGCCATTCATACTCTGGCATGACCTGATCGTCAATGGTTGCCCGAATGTAACGTTGAATAGTCGCGATCCTGCGCAGAAAGTTCATCGTTGGTTCAGAAGGGTATGTATTGTATAGATAGAGAGGATTACGGTATTAGCTCAAATAGAAATACTTTATTAACTAAATTTTAGTTATTTTCGTAGGACACTGTGCGCACATCCAAAGGCCGTGCTTACTACTACGTTTATGTCAAACTTCTTTTTAGTAAAAACAATAACTGTTAAAAAAGAAAATCGAAATAACAATTACAGGTGAATCGTTTCACTAATACTGACCAGTGTGAACCATACATCTTCCCGTATTGTCCCGAACTCGATTTCAATCTATGGAGGTCTCCACGAACTAAGCAGGTGAGCCATTTCCTAATTTTCTTGGACAATAACCAGTAGCAAAGCACATATGACGATTGTAATCGACAGGTCTCAGTGATCTGATAACTGGAAGCAAAGGCAATTAAGTTATCTACAACACTCTCGCTACGACGCCTAATTTCGCTGTCACCGATAGGTGTCACAGCAACTGCCCCGAATGCTTTTTTTTAGAACGGCGTGCTCTTTTGATGTGACTTCTGTTCTATAAATCGGATTTTCTCTGCGTTTCGGGAAATTCCTGTGATTTCCGTGTCCTATGTATGCTCCATGTTCTTCTACCCACCCTCCTATCTTTTTGGTGCATATGCAACTCTTAGGGACGCGTGTAGTGCAGTAGTCGGAGGCGTCCTGCAACACACGTGAAATCGATTCCCGCGCCCATGGCCAACCAAGCCTTCCAACCCTCCGGGATCGGCAAACTGGTGCCATACTTGTGCCATACTTGTCTGGGAGGATAACGGCACTGGCTCGATACATCGGTAGGCCACCACGAGTCATTGTAAAGGCCAGATAGGCATTCAATCACCTACAAACGATGCTTAATGAAGTTGAATGCATGGCGCATCGCTCAGGGATTGATCAACGCCGAGAGCTTTATCCTTTTATCCTTTGTGCAGCTCTTGTGTATGAAGAAAAAACTCGTCCTCTTTGCAGTCGCATTGCTATCAGTATTCAGCGAAGTTCCGTAAAGATTATTACGATGTTTCGCCTTCGGTTTTGCTATCCTCTCATTCCAAAGAACACCCTAAACTCATCGTAGTTCTTGGAAATCAGAAAAGAAAGGACTGCTTGTCAAAAATGATGCTGCACACCGCATTTGATGCCAGTTCTTCGACGACTACCCACAATTTTTTGAGTATTTGTGTACTTCAGCAGTTGACATCATCAAATTTATAGAAGAAGCCATGCACTGTCGTTTTATGAGTACCAATGTTCTTATGCATCCGCTCGTTCCGTGCTGTCACCATGATTTATCGTAGCGATTGCAAAGGCAACCAATAATTTATAAAAGAAGTTATAGTTTAGAACTGGCTGGCTTTGCTAAAAGTCTCGCTTCACAACCTGAGCATCTATTATGGAATTAAGAATATCTTAAATCCAATTATAATTGATACATTTTGCCTAGCGTCCAGCTCGTTTGCAGGTTTACAAATGTCATAGATTTTGCTGACCGTGGGAAGAAAATCGAAGAGGTGTAAAACATAAAAAGCCGTCTCAAGGTCATTGTAAGTACTGGAGCTCGTATGCACCGAATTTAAACGATATTTGTATGTATAGCATTAAAATTGCACGTATATATATAAAGATAGATAAAGCTGTCGGCGTCGATCAATCCCTAAGGGATGCACCATGCATTCGATTTCATTAAGTATCGTTGGAGATGATTGAATGCATATCTGGCCTTTACAATGACTCGCAGTGGCCTACCGATGTATCGAGCCAGTGCTGCTATCCTCCCAGACAAGTCTGGTACCAATCTGCCGAACCCGGAGAGATGGAAAGCTTGGTGGGCGCGCTGGAATCGATTCCACGTGTGAGTTGCAGGGCGCTTCCGACCACTGCGCCACACGCGTCCTTTTATGTATACATATATCCATTATTAACTGCAGATTGTACACCAAGTGATTTTCTTCGTATTTTTGTTGAGCAAACGCGAGGTGTTACCATTCTTTGTTCACGATTAAGCTGACGTTTCGGCGGATTTCGCCTTCTTCAGAGCCTGGAAAGGTCAAGTTGATGGCAACTCACTCGGCTAGACGCCTCCATAACCAAACAAAGAAACTCCAAACCAAGATTTCAATCACTGATTAAGCTGACGTTTCGGCGAAAAGTACTACGCTCAAATAAGAGGGTTGGCAATGGGACAACGACTGGCTCCAAGCCTTGCCATTGCATTTATGTCTAAGGTGGAAGCACCGGTGACTGATCTCGGGCCGCTACTCTACTGTAGGTATGTAGACGACTGCTTTGTCCTTTGCTCAACACAAGAGGAAATGGACAAATGCTTCGAATTGTTAAACGCACAGTCAGAGTATATCAAGTTCACCCGAGAAAAGCCGAAAGAAAAATGGCTTCCATTTTTGAACGTAAAAATTCACCTATCAGAAAATGGCTACATTACGAAGTGGTACCGAAAGCCAAGTAGTAAAAATATCTTGGTTCATTACCTCTCCTCTCACCCCTCTCACACGAAAAGGGCGCTTATAAGAAACATGTTTCGAACAGCAACCAACTTTTTTTTTTTTTTTTTTTTTTTTTTTAAGTCCCGGAACTTGGCACGGCAAATAGCCATTTCTAATGGCTACGAAACTGTA
>UYYA01001168.1:0-20297 GCA_900624975.1 Angiostrongylus costaricensis | reverse complement strand
GCCGAAACGTCAGCAATTGTGTTCTAATAAATTCTATATTAACAACCTCGTGTCTGCTTATTGATGAAAAACATTGAAGTGTCAGCATTGACCAGATAATTCTTTATATTCTTGTTGAGCAAATACGAGATGTTATTTTACTTCTTTATAACAATGAATGGGGCGCGTGTGGCGCTGTGGTCGGAGGCGCCCTGCAACGCACACATGGACTCGATCTCCGCGCCCATGGCCCATCAAGCTTCCATCTTTCCGGAGTCGGCAAATTGGGGCCAGACTTGTCGGGGAGAATAGCAGCACTGGCTCGATACATCGGTCGGCCACCGCGAGTCATTGTAATGGCCAAATATGCATTCAATCATCTCTAAACGGTGCTTAATGAGGTCGAATGCATGGCGCATCCTTCATGGATTGTTCAATGCCAAGAGCTTTTCAGCTTTGATTACAATGAATGCGACATTTCGGCGGATTTCGCTTTCCTCAGGGCATGGAAAGGTCAAGTTGATTGCAATCTACTCAGCTAAACACCTCCATAACCAAATGGAGAAAGTGCTGAACCAAGATTTCAATCGCATTGAAAATAGGCACATTAAGCATCCATGCGAACTTTGTGTAGTGTGCTAGGAATTTATTTTGTTCCCGTTGCGATTGAAATCTTGTTTTAGCACTTTCTCTGCTTGGTTATGGAGGTGTTTTTCTGGGTTATTTGCAGTCAACTAGACCTTTCCAGTCTCTGAAGAAGGCGAAATCCACCAGAACGTCATTTTCATCATAATAAGGAGCTAACATAACACCTCACGTTTGTTCAACAAGAATGTCAAGAATGCGTTTTATAACTACAATGGTGGCGAGATATTTGTAAAATTCCGGACCGCAGGTGTTTGCGGAAGGAAATGAACACGGTACTACCTTTTTAGGGGGCTAACGCATTCACCACCACACTATGCGGGTCCTTCGTTCCGTCTCTCTCAGCACTGTTTTCTAGGTGGTATCAGCAATGACCTGTCAACGCGTTCGATCCCCACCGCAGATATCTCCGGTCCGGAGTATTACAAAAATCTCAGTATCGTTGTGTGGTCACATTTCATAATACCCTGCTATGACGAAGAATAGGCAGTAAATAAAAAGTGATTACGATGAGCTTTATCTCCATAGCTACCGATAATTTTCTCGTTGAAGTATCCTAACAACTGAAGCTGCTATACTTCAGGTGTGAAGGAGTCCGGTTTGTCGGTAATGGTTGGTAGGACGTTAGCGACTTTTAACGAGCTTCCGTTGTGGGTCATGCAAGTGTTAACAATGGCAATAGTAATGTCAACCACCAATATCTGTAGTAACACTGTTACTGCAACGATTTTCGTCCCAATAGTTGCCACAATGGTATGGTGTCGTTGATTTTTGAAGGATTTTTATGCATTCGTTAAAATTTTCACTAGTTAGAAAGGAAACATCCATGATTACTGGAATTTTACGCGTTGTATTGTTCACCAAAAAGCAACAATTTGCTTGATTCAACCATTGTCTTCTACTTAAAGAGTGAAGGATAAAGCATCCGGTTTTAATCAACTCCTTAGGAATGCGCTATACATTCGATGTTATTTCAATTAAAAGGTACCATGTTAACGGTAGGGCGCGTGTAGTACAGTGTTTG
This sequence comes from Angiostrongylus costaricensis, assembly GCA_900624975.1. Taxonomy (NCBI): domain Eukaryota; kingdom Metazoa; phylum Nematoda; class Chromadorea; order Rhabditida; family Metastrongylidae; genus Angiostrongylus; species Angiostrongylus costaricensis. The sequence continues at coordinate 18,649 of UYYA01001168.1, read as the reverse complement.
GAGGCGCACTGCAGCACATACGTGGAATCGATCCTCGCACTCATGGCCCACCAAAGCTTCCATCCCTTCGGGGTCGGCAACCTGACACCAGACTTGTCTAGGAGGATAGCACCACTGGCTCGATACATCGGTAAACCACCGCGACTCATTGTAAATGCCAGACATGCATTCAATCACTTCCAACCATTGTAAACGCTAGATATGCATTCATTTACCACCAACGATGCCTAATGAAGTCGAAAGCATGGAGCATCCATCAGGGATTGATCGACGCCAAGAGCTTTATCATCTTGTGTGTAACAGTGTTGGGAAAAAGAGCAAATCTTCATTGTAGAACATCTCCGAACCCACTGCGCTCTGCGTCCCTTCTTACTAGTTAGGGAGTGCGTAATTTCACGAAGATACTAAGGTGTTCTACATGGGAAATGGATAGCATGTGATTGGTTCCTTAGTGAGGAGTAATCTAAACCCATGTATATGTTCGATTACACCGATCACTGTAGTGTTCCAGTGCCATCTGCTTGTTGTTAGTAAACAGGCAACACGATATCAACTCCACCCTTTCATGATAATTCCTCGAAAAAACCATTTTTCCTAAAATTTTTCATTTTCCTTGACAGATTAATTCCAGTAAGATAATTGGTTTTGCATTCGTTTTGTGGTAATCATTTTAAGGCTACTGAAATGGAACGACATCCATTCACTCTGATGCTACCAACAACGTTAGCTTGTTCATTCGCGTTTGTTCTACCAGTAGGAACACCACCGAATGCCATCGTTTTCGGCTCAGGGATGGTCAAAGTTTCGGATATGGTAAGAATAGTGTCACTAATAATGTTCCTGCCGTCAAGCACAGAGATGCTACTAAATTGATAGGGAAATATCAACCAATAAACAGCAAGTTCGCTTGCATACTTGGTTCTTCCCTAATGCAACGATCTAAATGAATGCGTGAGAGAAGTGAAGGGAAGGAAGGCGACGTGCCTTGATCTCAATTTATTGGTCGTTTAGTAATTTATTTGGTACATTTCGCATTCAGTTGATAGCCTATCAAACACTGATATTGCGTTAGGCGCTCCGTTGATACCTGAGCTCTACTTTGAATAAATTGCGAAAGAATATCATGCGTTTGGTTGTTGACAGCCAGAGACTGTGTTGCTGGCAGGGGGTGCAGAGGTTTCTCTTGTACTTGAACATGTAAGTTGGAGATTCATGGATATGATTGCCCCATGATAGAACTTGATGACAAGGTAATGATTACGCTTTGAGGAAACTTAAGAGAGGCTCGATGTCCTCATAGTGTATGTACTTGAAAACTTATTTTAGAACTTGCCATAAGAACTAGTTTGCCATTAAAACACAGATACAGTTTACACATATTAGATAGAGACCTCTTTACGTACCTCTGTGCTTTTACATGCAATCAACAATTTTTATATAGAACTTCCAATTTTTACATATATTTGTAATTCTTGACGTATTTTTTCTTTGATAATCCTGCACGAGGTTGATAAACATTTTTCATTCGGCTAAAGTTTTGACGTCTTCTTCTTCATCAGAGCCGACGATCCGAGTCAATAGTCCACGGTTCCTCTTCGTTTCGAGGTGGCGGTTCCGCTTTCGTATCGAGTCTGATCTTTCTCGGCGGACCATTTGTCGAATAAGACGTACTCACTCGGTAATTCCTCTTCATGCAGGATGCTAGTGGTTGATAGTAGTGATCATCCGGTAATAGTAACTTGTTTTCTCCGGAAAATCAATCCTGCAGAAGTTGGTATCATTATCAGCTTGCAAAGAGCAATAACAATATTTAAAAACGGAAAGCGTAGACGCCATATCGAGACGGACGAGAACCGTGGACTATCGACTCTGATTGTCAGCTCGGATGAAGACGAGGGCGTTGAAACGTTAGCGAAATAAAAATTGTTTGTCATCCTCGTGCAAGCTTATCAAACAAGGAATACATTTGATTGATTATTAATTGATTAGTAATGCCGAGTTTAAGTGGAAGCCTGTTTTGAAACGTTGAAATTCTTACCTTTATCTTTACTGATTGTAGTCAATTTCCAATAAACTTAGGCGTTCATGAGTTATAGGGAAAAACCTCTTTACCTAAGTTCCTAAGTTTACATTGTGAAAATTTTTTCTTTATTCTCCTACTTCAGCAATCCGATTCTTATGTGTTCTCTACTTTTTATTTTAACTTCTAGTGGATGAGCTACTTGAAGATCGTTCCATTATTTTAACAGAATCGAAACAGGACTTAACAGGACTCACTTGGAACAGAGCAAAGATTAAGGATATTTTAGGTAAGCGTCGGTTTTGTGATTTCTGTCATGTGCCTCACACTGACGGTGTTGTATACGAACACCGTGGCGCATTTCTTTCTGCCATTGTCCGAGTTTCCCGCGTGGGCGCAACCGTCAAACTCGTCCGTGATGATATGAGAAGGTGAAGCAGGATAATCTGCCAACGTCGTTTCAACAGAAGAACGACATAGTTTGCATTCTCATTTTAGAGCTGATTATTTGGCAACACTCTCTTAAGGTTTAAAAAAACGATCACAATAATTTATAATACAGGTATCCGTACTTATCAGCTTTAGAACATTTTTCTGAACATGCAAGTGCTGTAGAATTCTTCATTGCAATTTCAGCTAATAGTGACGTCATCATTGTTTCAATATCTATTAGGCACACACTAGGAGTAATGGCTGTTCAAAGTTCCGGAATCTAAACTTTTGATCCTCACTTGAATGTCTCTTGAAAATCTTTACTAAGGCGATAACGCATTCTTCAGCATGTTCTTGCATTTCTTGACCCATTTAAATAGAAGATTTGTGATTTAAATTATAGCCTATCCTACTGTGGAAAAATTAGGACTCTATGTGAAGTTGGTATAGCCGAAGTTTTATGATTTCATTAACGAGCAACCCACGTTAGCCGATATGGTAGTCATTTCTGTTTCCCTTCACTGCTTACGAGATCAAATTCATCCTAGTATTTGTTTTGCTTCTGCGAATATTTGTGTTTTAGGCTCGTTAATGTTCCAAAGCTTACTACGTGTCGAAATGAGTGCAAAATTTTATATGTTTGCCACTGTTGCCATAAAATACTGATTTTAATTGTTTGATGTGTCATGGCATCGTTTGAAATTTTTTGGTGATTTTTTGATGATTTAGACTCAAAACGGTATCCAGAAAGTGTCATTATTATTATTTTATAAACATCGTCCGAAACAGGTGATATGGTGACACCTCCGCGCTCTCGTGGAGTCCTCAGTAGGACATTCATATGCAAGTGAGCGCTCAGTATATTTACAGACTGTCACCCTTGTCCTTCCAGATTTCGGTAGCGTAAAATGCTTTTGAAATTATGACAGCCTTTCCGTAGTGGTCCTATCCAATGCTGCCGTATCGGAAGCTGTTGCGGAGTCACGGGAATGAGGTCACTTTGTTTTAGTGTATTTAGCTTTTGATAACCACGCATAGCTTGCTTAGCTATTACCGTGGAGGCTAAATATGGTCTCAGATAGCTCGTCAATTCCTCCCAGAGTATAATATGGAGCCTATTTGCTGGAAATGAGTTCCACCCAACTTCTATATACTTCAATTACTTGGTTGCAAGCTTCTGGCCGAGTTGACTTGTAGAGTACAAACTGCACGGAGGAGAAGGCAGCCACGTAGGTACACGTGGGCGTATCTACACGAACACCGAAGTGACGTGTCCAACCGGAGCAGCTTAAACAAGTCCATTTATGGAATTCATTTACGTTTCACCGAAGCCTAATATGGTTTTAGTCGGCATTTGACACCTCCATCACCCGGAGTAGCGCTATATAAACTTGAGGCCAATCTTCTAGAAATAGTCTATTGAAGGAGATCTATGGAAAAAACATGACAGCACGAAAAAGAATTTGTGTCTACTTTCAGTGCATTGATAGTGTAGTAAGTAATGAAAAAGTTTTTTGCTATTTTTTGTCGACAATCTTGAATAATATTCTCGTTATAAAACGATTCTTCTATAAACATAAATCAGATGCTCTCGAAGGCAAAGTTCAATATAATGCATCTTTTTCGACTAGCACTTAGCCAGGGACCTTGCAGGCGATCACGCTGAAGGGAGTAAAGGATTTCCTTTTCCATCGTCTGCACAATCATCATTTCATTTCGAAATTCTCAACAGTTCGCTGAGGTTTCTTTGTAATCCTAACTGCACCGATCAATGAGAGAAAGAGTGGAATAAGTGCCGAAAACTGATGGGAAAGAACTGATTTTCGTGGTTCATCGCATTACCGCAATTACGGTTTATTTATGGATATAGCCGTATGTTCGCCAATAACCACTGACACCCGCCCGGAAAACGAGTTTGATTGCTTTTTTAGGGGATTTATCTCAGAATTTATGGATCTCAGCAGACGCATCTGGCTTAATAAAAGTTTCCCACGATTGGAAAATCCATTTACAACCGCTTCAGAGTGCTCGTGGTAATAGTCTTTGACATATCTCTTCACGGAAAACTAGAGAAAAGTGCTTACCGAACTATCAAATAAAAGGGTAAAGGGTAAAGCAGCTACAGAACAGACGGGATTTCGTGCATATTTAATTTTATCGTTTCGGTTGAGACGGCTGTGTTAAAACGTTTAAGATGTTGATGTGTCGAGAACTTTGGCCAAACGGTATAAAACTGTGTTGTGGCTAATGTTTCGACTCCATCACCTTCGTCAGAATCGATGTAACCATAAAGACGCACAACTTAACTTTAGTTGGCCCTACATTTATATCGTTCAACTTTTTATATACCACCGTAATGATGCTGAGATATCCGCAAAACTTGTACCCTAAGCTAGCATCGAGTCTGCGATGAGCTTTCCCAAGAGCTAACATGTTACCCACGAATCTGGAAAAGTTCAAGTTTTGCAATTGGTAGAAAATAGTGACAGAAATTTTAATAAATCAGAAGGACGTGATTCTATCTTGGCAAGGGGAGTGCGCGTGCACTCCAGAATGAGGTTTTCTGCAGCTTTATGAATTCTGGATGATCATATTCACATAATACTCATTGGAACCCCAGCATGGAGTAAACTTGTGCTAGGAAAGAGTCCTATAATTTGTCTTTAAAAGAAATGTGTAATAGATTTATTCACAGCCAAGCTTTTTGGAGGAAGCGTCGAACTACGCAGGTTAGAAGAGCAGGTTGAAGAGATTAAATAAACGAAGTTCTAATTAACGGGGCTGCATCTCTCATTAACTGTACTGAGCCGATTTTCTGAAATGCCTGATTGAGGAATTTTATTCCACTCTCGATTTCACTTCTAGGAAATGACAGAATGTTAGTTAATATGGATCAAGGTTTAGTAACCAAAAGCAATTCGCATAACATATTGAGCATCTGCAGCAAGTGCCTCATCAGACTGTGCTTGCCAAAATAAGCTGTTGAAGAATCTACAGAATAATCACACAACATAGGACTATATCCTTCTGTATATCTTCAGCTTCGTAGTCTAGGCAGGTTGGCCCACGCAGCCTTCATGTCGCACAGACGAATATGCTTGGATGTGCAGTTGAGCACCATCTCGTTATGCTAGTCGTCATCGTACGCGATAAAGGCCCACACCATGCTTTGACCTCTGGGTTCCTGCTATAAATCTATATAATAATAAGTCGCAGTTCGATGAAGTTGAAGCCTCTGAAGCATTACCTATTGAGTTCGAAAACATGTATGAGCAGCCTCAGATCAACTCGTCACATGTTGATTAACCTTTAAGGACCAGAACTGGTTTTTTCACAAACCGCTTATAACTTTTCATAACTGGAGTACTTCAAGAGTTGAAACATCATCGGCTTATAGAAGAAACTTTAGTTTATCTACTTAAGAGCAAGTTCGTTTCTTTAAAGCAGTTATCTGATCTCCAAGATTGCTAGAACTAAAATTTCTGAAAGAAATAAGAACGATATTCAAATTTTTTAAACTCCAAAGGGTACTCTAACATTTACAAACATCAATACTGCTTGTGAAAACACCATCGTGTTATAATGGGCGAAATATCGCTTCGACGACTTCGAAGCACTAGCCACGGCATAAAAGATTGGCACAAGTACGACTTCTTGGACGCACTAAACAAGGACTTCTGCTTGATAGAACAGAAGAATCTTATTAGCAAAGAACAGAAGGCTGCAATGACTTTTATCGCATTTAGCAAAGTCCACTTCGAGTTGAGATGGTTAAAGTTATAACCATTTATTTTGGTATCACGTGACACGAAATCAATCCACGTTGGAACAAAAACATTAGTACAAGGACAACTGAAAATAGTGTTTGAAACCCAGGCCATTTACCATTTTACACTGCCTCATTGAAGCTTAAAAAGTGACACTCAGCTCCCAGTAACACATCACAGCCGCTTCACTCTCGCCACTGGTGCGTGTCAACATCAAATCAAGTATGAGTAGCACAGGTTAGCAAAAAGATTGGAAACAGGTAAAAAATGCTAAAAAGCTCTCAGAAAAGTTAACTACGGTATAATGGCAAAAAATGTTGAGACGACCGGAAATTGAGAATTCAAAGATCATTAGTTTCCGGAGCCTGTACCTACCCCGTAAACTAATGATCTTTGTATTCTCAATATTTCATGTCTTAAATTTACTAAGGATGGAAAGATATGAAGGAGAGCACAGTGGTAGTGATACCTATCCCCATAAGCACGGTTCCGGGTCGATTCCTCTCCAGGCTGACCAATCCTCTCATTCTGCCGGTGTAGAGAAATTGGCAAAGGACTTGTTCAGGAGGAAAATCACTCGCTGAAGCGACATTAGAAGTAGGATATCAGCGCCTTCTCGTTTTTTGTTAGGCCCACTTGATGATAAATGTGAGTGCTGCTAAAGTGCTGACATTTTTTAATGTTTTAGCTGCCAAATCTCCTTCGTTTTTCTTTTCCTGACGGAAAAAGAAAAGTGAAACCGGCTCTCCAAATTCTGGATAATCGGTCACAAATGCACTGCTCTATTGGAGTGGTAGAAAAACAAGGGCGGAAGATCATTCAGGAAACTCCATACATTTCCTTGAAATTATTTGACTTCTTAAATTTTCTACCGCAAGAATTAATGTCCTCTAAACGAATTAGGGAACGATGCATATTAATGAGTAAACTGAGCAGGATTGGTTCATACCGAGCAACGAAGCTCCGGTTTGTTCATTTTCTGCTTCATATTTTTTCCTAGTTGAGGTCCGGTATCCTTGTATGGCGAAACGTGAACAGCTGTGAATTAATACTTTCAATAAGGTCAAAAAAGCTGATGAGTTCTATATTTACATCCGTAAGGAAATTAAAGGGCAGACAGCTACACACCGAGAAGCTAAGGTGTTGAGGAATACAGTTGAGTACTATAATAGTACTATCGCTACCTTTGATGGTTAAAAAAATCACCTGATACCGGAGACGTAATGTACGATGTGATTTATTGTGAAGTCATACATACTGGTGCAAAATTTCAGGGTTATAACAGCAAGCATCACGAGAATGATGACAGTACGGAACGGCGAAAATCCTGTCATTGTCATTGGTGTATGTGAAACAGAAGTAGGTCCAAACCCACACAAAGGTACGTCTTCTTTATGTAAATGAATGCAATGATGACATCAATCATCAAGTGGCCCTAATAAAATACGAGAAGACGTCGAGATCCTACTTCTAATGTCGCTTGGCTACTTTCTGGATTCTGTCTATTTGACGAAGAATAACCGCTTATCTGACTTTTAGAGCTATGAAGAAGAATATTGAACATCAGATTTTTACAGTTGGTGTCCATAGAATTCATTATCTGGCAATTCCTTTCTATCTATCATCACCGGGATCCTGCAGCTCACCCGACCCTTCCTAATTATCAATATCTCTTCATATTTTTCTGAACAGTACACCAATATTGTCTTTATTCGGACACTAGTCGCAAAATATAGTGTTCAAATGGGATGACACTAACAACTAAATAACTAGAAGATTTTTATTGGAAGTAGCAGCATGAATAAAGAAGCCAATGGGTACCTCGTTCAGACGGCCAGCTGCTTCAGTCCTACTGTACTCGTTCAATCACACGACGTGTCTTGTTCACCGTCACTGACTTCTACATCTAGAACATTTCTTTAAAGATGTATTAAGACTTTTCAGCCAAATTTAACATTGTTTATGATCTCTGTCAGAGCGCGAATCAGTAATCTTTTCGCCGATCTGTTCATTCTTTCGAGCAACCAGCTTCATCATTCTACCATTGGCGCTGAGTTTAACGGCGCTGATTGTACTGTTCTCTTTCTTTATTAATGCAGAGAACGTAGAATTAAACAGCAAGGCTACGAAAATAGTTGAGACCATCAACAATCAACCATTCATAGCCCTTATTTTTTATGGCCAACAACAATGTTATAGTTATCACAGCTTTGCTTACCAACTTCCCTTTAATACCAAGCCACGTTTCGTCGCTTAACGGTGCAGAGCGCCACGAATTTATAGAAAAGAAAGCTCTGCTCTATCATCTCGACCGTGCATACACAACTTTCGAAAATTTTTCTTTCGATTATTGCTTCTGCTTGTGATGTGGACGTGTTTGACTGAGTAGATTCCGCGTTAGTTCCACTTTTCTAGGTTCTGAAGAGGGCGAAATCGCAGAAAAGTCTGCTACTGTGAACAAATAGTGTAACAACAACCTCGCGTCTGTTCATCAAGAGAACAGTAAATTAGTTCTCAATGGCGAGTTTAATAGAAGCTCGATCATGGAAACCTTGCTAGTTTTCAAGTAATGCTAACGTGATTCTAATGTAGGCTTAGCCTCTGCCAATCAACTAGGAAGATTGGAAAACTGTGTGTCTGGTAATAGTTCCCAAGATCGACTTTCTCTTAACCTCGGCATTGGAATATGAATGAGTCGTTTTCTTGTTCAGCAATCGCGAGGTTTTTAAACAGCATACATTTACTTATATAGAAAAACACAATACAATACAACGCTAGCTAACGTTTCGGCAGTATCGCCTTCTTCAGAGCCTGGAAGGGTATACTGATATACAATCTACTGGGCCAAACGCTTCAATAACACTTACAAAAAGACGAAGAACTCTCCGGTAAGGCATAATCAACAAATTCTTGGAAAAACCCACCGCTTTTTCGTGAATTTAGAACAGCTGATTAAAGTCGCATGTGGTTGACGACTGCACCATCCCACATCAAAAATCGATGCGAACATACGGGATCAGGTCGCGTATCACCTCCGGGCATTCATCTCTGCTATTCATTGTAAGGTTTTTGGCATTGATCCAAAAAGCCTCAAGAAGTTTTCGAGCTGGTGTTTTGGACTCCTGTGCAAGGATATTGACTTTTGCTTCAAAATCGTCTCCGCTATGCTTTTGCATCCTATGCGTGCCTAGTGCGGTGCTTCGTCTTAGTTTTCGTTTGCCATCTAGGTGTTCTTTTATACGGATACACAAAGGTCTGCCCGTTTCGCCAATATATTCATCTCTGCAATTATTACAAGAGATCAGGTATATCGTACCTAAACTCATGCGATCACCGTCCATGCCGTAAGGCCAAATTACGCAATTTGTTGTTTCACACAGACGGTCATACAGGCGGCTGCGAACTAATTAGCGACGTAGAGTAGCCGGTGGGATTTCAACTATCGCTACCGATTCCTCTAGACCTGCCCTTCTTAAGCATCGTTTTATAGCTACGCTTACTTCATCGCTTATAAAAGGCAACATAAACGGGACTTTCTTTTGGCCAAGTGTTTCGCGTGGGCGCGTCGTTTTCCTTCTAAACTTATCTCGTGGGGTTACTATTTCGTAGCCATTGAAGATGGCTATTTGCCGAGCCAAGTTGCGCGATTTTTCCTTTAGTTGCCTGGTAGTGCACAGAGAGGCTGTTCGAAACATGTTTCTCACAAACGCCCTCTTTGTGTGTGAAGGGTGGGAAAAAGGAAATGAACGAGGATATTCTTGTTATTTGGCTTTCGGTACCACTTTGTCAAGTAACCGCTACTTGATAGGTTTATTTGAACGTTCAAAAACGGAAGCCAGTCTTTTCTCGGTTTCTTCCGGGTGAACCTTATGTACTCGGACTGCTCGTTCAATAATTCAAAGCATTTGTCCATCAGCGCCTGCGTAGAGAAGACGACAAAACAATCATCTACATATCTGCAGTAGAGTAGTGGCCGGAGATCGAGAACAGGGGCTTCTATCTTAGACACATACACAATGGCAAGGCTTCGTGCCAATCGCTGTCCTATTGCCAACCCCCTTATTTGCGCGATATATTTCCCAGACCATCTGAAAATCGAGCTGTTTAGGCACTCCTTTAAGAGAGCCATTAGCTGCTCGATGGACAAACCATGCATATTTATTCTTCTTTCATGTTCAACAAGAAGTTCGAAGATGGCTTGCATTGCGCAGTCATTTGATACGTTGGTGTGCAGTGCGGTAACGTGGAAAGACTCCATTACGTTTCGCAACCGCCTGTATGACCGTCTGTGTGAAACAACAAATTGCGTAATTTGGCCTTACGGCAGGGACGGTGATTGCATGAGTTCAGGTACGATATACCTGATCTCTTGTAATAATTGCGGAGATGAATATATTGGCGAAACGAACAGATCTTTGTGTATCCGTATAAAGGAACACCTAGATGGCAAACGAAAACTAAACGAGGCACCCCACTAGGCACGCATGGGATACAAAAGCATAGCGGAGACGATTTTGAAGTAAAAGTCAATATCCTCGCACAGGGGTCCAAAACACCAGCGCGAAAACTTCTTGAGGCTTTTTGGATAAATGCCAAAACCCTACAATGAGTAGCAGGGATAAATGCCCGAAAGTCATACGCGGCCTGATCCCATATGTTCGCATCGATTTCTGATGTGGGATGGCGCAGTCGTCAACCACATGCGACTATAATCAGCTGTTCTAAACTTCCTCATTGGAGGTCACGTAAAAAGCGATTCCTCATTTCTTTAATGACCCGGTATCACATCAAATCGTTCCTGTGAATCTTCCATCCCGCCCACGCTTTCAAATTTACGTAATGGTTTGGTTGGTTTTTGACGATTTCAGCCTTCTTCAGGAATGTCGTTATGAGTTGCCTAGTCCATTCCACCTAGAAACCCGGTGTAGCCGCATTCAGAAGTCTTCACCACAGAGCGTTGCCCATGAACCGAAGGGAGTCCATTCTATACAAGCCTTGTAGCAAATTTCCCTCCAGAATCAAAGGCTTGGTTACTCTGGCGGTGTCGAACTTTGCACAGTCAAGCATATTTCTAACCTGTGTAAGACTCTTTGAGGCTGGTCTCTACTGAATAACTGGAAGGCTTACTAAAGGCGAAATGGTGAAAGCTCAAAAGTAGAGCAACCGTATATGTAACCTTATAATAGATGGTCGTTTATGTCACCCATGCTGAATCTTGGGTTCGCAAGTTTATTACCGAAATAGCTCGAGTCAGCGATAGGACACGCTCCATTTGTACTGCTCATAAGCCTGAGCTGCCGAATCGGAAACTACGGGTAGCCCGATGGATTCCGCCTGCTTGAACATGAAGGACGACATTACGTTTGCCACCTCAGGGTTTTCATGAAGAAAGTTCAGGGTTACATAGTCGTCGTCTCTCGGTTTCATATAGGACCTATTAGTTAATGGTTTCAAATGTTTAAATAGTTAAGTTTACACGAAGTTGATAATAAGGCTTATTTGGCAAACGTTTCGATTTCTTTGTCTTTACCAGAGCCGATGATCCGTGTTGGTGGTCCGCAGTTGTACGTTATGTCGAAGTAGCGTCTTCGTTGTGGTTCCGAGACCGGATCTTCGTCAGTAAACACCGCACGAATGAGCCATGCTCACCCAGCAGCGCCCTTCATGCAGGGCCTTTAAAAACACCATACAAGTCTTCGAACCCACTTAACTGTCAATGAAAAAGATAAAGGATAAAGCTCTCGCCATTGATCACTACCTTACATATGTGGTATTTATTCAACTTCGTCAAGCGCCATTAGAGATGATTGTGTGCATATCTGGCCATTACAACGAACCGCGGTGGCATACCGATGAGCCGACTTAGTGCTGCTACTCTTTCAGACTAGTCTGGTTGCAATTTATCGACACCGGGGTAGCAAGGCTTGATGGGCGTAGGGAGCGTAACCGATCCCATGTCTTTGCAGGACGCCTCCGACCGCTGCGTTACGCGCTCTTCTTTGGATCCACTAAAAATATGGGTAAAATACCTGTTTAAAAAGAGGCTGTGCAGGGAGGTTAGTGGTTTAGTGGATAAAACGTGAGCGCCGGAGAGGGAAATCGAGTATTCGAGTCACACTTGATGTTCCCTGTTTTACTCTGCCTTCAGTTTGTTCTTAACTGGGACTCATCTTTTGACTATGTGTAGAAGTGTTGGCTTCAGGATGACCATAGTGAAGCTTTCTCTTTCGCTCTAATAGTGTGACTTTGGTTTTCTTTCTGATGAGTTATCAAATGGGAGTTTCACCCTCAGTACAGTAGTTTGCTCACGCTCAGTACTGGTTTTGTTTTGATTTTTGAATGTCCGAAGGGTCTTGCTCTTTGTTGGGTTTATCGTTTTCCAAGAAAACCAAACTGTGCGTAGCTCAACTCTCCGAGACAGTTGCAGCTGTAGTGTAGTATAAGTGAACTTATAGGTGACTTGGCAGCCTTAACCAGACATGTTGTTTGTACTGAATAAGTAGAAGTAACTATTTTTCATCATTTTTAAGTTTTTACGTGATCCGGCCTCATATTTTTTGAGGATCTCAGTACGCTTTGTAATCAATTCGTTGCCTCGTGTGCACGATCCATTAAGGACATAACTTTTTACGTCGGGGTTCGGCTGTTGCTTGAGGTTTTTGTTCCTCTTTATGAATGTTGCAAAGGCCTCGAAATTTGACAGAGTAGATTTAACCTGGAATAGCCGTGTTGGAGAATGCCAAAGCCTTCACCACAGAGATCACTCTTTACCGATCAGAGGATGTTCTTACCAGAAACACTGATTCGAATTCATCGATTCCGGAGTGTTGGGAGGATTACTTGAGCTGAGGCGGAGTCTAACAAAGGCTTTAAGCATATTTTGAGAGATTAACTAATGAGCGATAGTTGTGAAGGGATTTATACCATCAACCAGTAAAGGCGGAAAAGTAAGGAGAATTGAAGATTACAATGGAGAATTTTGTTTACAGTGAGAATGCTTCTGGTTTTCCGATTTATTTTTTCCAACGTATTTAGATTTTGACTTATTTAGCTAAAATTTCAAGGTGAGCAAAAAACATCGGTTTCATATGCAACTGATCAAACAAATGCGCACCAAGCAACGATGTCATTCTATGTGAAAATTCACCTAGTGTCAAGCAGTACATATACATATATATATATGTATATATATATATATGTATATATATATATAGCGCGTGTGGCGAAGTGATCGGAGGCGCCCTACAACATACACGTGGAATCGGTCCACGCGGCCATGGGAGAAGAAATCGGTCTACTCAAAAATCGGAAGAAGGCTCAGCTAATCAAAAACCATCAATGCCAAACGTGGGCGATAAGATCAAACTAAATGGTTCTATGACTGCAGAGACTACTTTGTGGATATGCTTTGGGCGTACAATGAACAGCGAGAACAATACGAACGATGAAATGGATAGAAGAAACAGAACAAATTTGGCTCTATTCGGACCTCTCAGAGAAGTCGCTGACCAACTGACGAATCCAAAACTCCGCGCTCACCTTTTCGATTCAACATTCCCCCCAACGTTCTGTTATGCAGCAGAGTGGTCCGATATTCCAACTAAGTCAAGAATACTGCGCACAACTCCCAGAGCGCTTAATTGGTGTCTTATGAAATATACCCTGCACACACATTAGCTAGCCGGAATGCGAAGCTTTGATTTTCCTAGCCTATCTCATCTTCAAGGCACAGTGGAACACACATTTACAGCGAAACATGGATGACTTCATTACGAGAATGATAACAAATAGGCGATAAACGGACGAAAACAACCGTAGAATGGACTCCACAAGGATGTAGGCATCTAACAGAACGACACGCTGCACAGACGTGTTCGTAATTAAAGTCATACAGCTGTACTTGCACCTGCAATTATTTTAAAGATCACGGAGTGAGACTCGCTCGCACCGCTATTCTCCAATTAAACCACCACCATGGGCGACGATTGTGAGGGAAAGAAACGATTGGCAAATGTACTAGGGTGCGCGCAACCCGTGAAAACGAACCATCCCTGTATCCAATTAAGTAAGTCTTGTTTTGTGACATTGTGGAACAAATCAAGAATGATGAATTTCCAAGGAAAAGGCAATTAGAAAAGTCTAAAGCGGCTTGGTTCTCGGACTGTCATGCATTTGAATTTCATCATTTTCTTTTATACCACAAGGAAATGTTGCGCCCTTGTTCGAAGTGGTTTGCAATACACAGTGGATAGCTCTCTGGTCCGATCATGCCCTCCATGCCCAACACGCCTTTTACACTACGAGGTCGGAAAATTGGTACTAAATTTGTCTGGAACCAGTTTGCTCCCTTCATTACAAAAAGGGTGGCGAGTCCAGGTGATAAACATCTGCAAATGCCCTATTACCGCTATCCCAAGTCTCGAAGCAGAATCTGGTCAGCCAACCTTTAATGACGCTCTTACACAACACTTAAAATTCTCAACGAATCGAATGCATGAAGTGTTGCTAACTGTCCAACATGTGACGTCACGCCGTGTAAAACCAAAAAAAGATTTTTTCACCACGAAATGCCTACGAACACCATGCTTACCATCGTCTATGGTAGCAAGGAAACTATCGCGTCCAAGCTACCTCACGCTTGCCTGTAGCGAACCACTCTAGTGCATGCTGAATGTTGTTTTCTCCACAATGTTGACCATCCATTTCCATAACCATCAGAGCCATCAGAAACGAGAAGACACTCGGCTCTTGAAAACTATTTCATCTATTTACCGTTGTTTCATTGCAGTACTATTCAATTTATTTACAACGCATGACCACTCTTCAAATTTACTACATGGATTCCAACACTTTTCGCATTTGATTTGCGTCTTCACATCTTAACCATGAAGGGCTTCGCAATTTTTGCGCGGATTTAGCTGCTGCTAGAAGACTTCCAGTCAGGCTAAGGATGTCGTTGAATGTTGAGCCCACGGTGGGGTCAAATCAGGACTCTGCATGTGGTAATCGAAAGAATGAACTCCAGCCATGAATCAAGCCTCTCCTGAATCCTTCAGCGGGACTTGCAAAATGCTGTGCAATCTTAGTGGTATTGACTCACTATCTTTTTATAAGCAGTAGCTTCGCCACTGAACTGCTAATATCACCTCTAAAAAAGCAGAAAAAAATCATTTTCACGGAATCAAGCCGTCTTCCTTTTTTCTTTGTAGACACCAACTTTTTTTTGAAAATATCTATCCAATCAAAACATGGTTAGCTTTCCTTCCTTCAAATTTTGGAAATGAATTGGAATATGAATGAGTCGTTTTCTTGTTCAGCAATCGCGAGGTTTTTAAACAGCATACATTTACTTATATAAAAAAACAAAATACAATACAACGTTTGCTGACGTTTCGGCAGTATCGCCTTCTTCAGAGCCTGGAAGGGTATGCTGATATACAATCTACTAGGCCAAACGCTTCAATAACACATACACAAAGACGAAAGACTCTTTGGTAATTACACGATCAACAACTTCTCGAAAAAACCCACCGCTTTTTCGTGACTTCCAATGAGGAAGTTCCAATTCAGACCTTTGTGTATCCGTATAAAAGAACACCTAGATGGCAAACGAACAGCTGATTATAGTCGCATGTGGTTGACGACTGCACCATCCCACATCAGAAATTGATCCGGAGATACTGGGCCACGTCGCGTGTGACCTCCGGGCATTCGTCCCTGCTATTCATTGTAGGGTTTTTGGCATTGATCCAAAAAGCCTCTAGGAGTTTTCGCGCTGGTGTTTTGGACTCCTGTGCAAGAATATTGACTTTTACTTCAAAATCGTCTCCGCTATGCTTTTGTATCCTATGCGTGCCTAGTGGGGTGCTTCGTCTTAGTTTTCGTTTGCCATCTAGGTGTTCTTTTATACGGATACACAAAGGTCTGCCCGTTTCGCCAATATATTCATCTCCGCAATTGTTACACGAGATCAGGTATATCGTACCTGAACTCATGCAATCATCGTCCCTGCCGTAAGGGCAAATTACGCAATTTGTTGTTTCACACAGACGGTCATACAGGCGGTTGCGAACTAATTGGCGACGTAGAGTAGTCGGTGGTGTTTCAACTACCGCTACCGATTCCTCTAGACCTGCCCTTGACTCCGCAATGCAAGCCATCTTCGAACTTCTTGTTGAACATGAAAGAAGAATAAATATGCATGGCTTGTCCATCAAGCAGCTAATGGCTCTCTTAAAGGAGTGCCTAAACTGCTCGATTTTCAGATGGTCTGGGAAATATTTCGCGCAAATAAGGGGGTTGGCAATGGGACAGCGATTGGCACCAAGCCTGGCCATTGTGTTTATGTCTAAGATAGAAGCCCCTGTTCTCGATCTCCGGCCACTACTCTACTGCAGATATGTAGATGATTATTTTGTCGTCTTCTCTACGCAGGCGGTGTTTGACAAATGCTTTGAATTATTGAACGAGCAGTCCGAGTACATAAAGTTCACCCGGGAGAAACCGAGAGGAAACTGGCTTCCGTTTTTGGACGTCCAAATAAACCTATCAAGCAACAGTTACCTGACAAAGTGGTATTGAAAGCCAAGTAACAAGAACATCCTTGCTCATTTCCTTTCTTCCCACTCTTCACACACAAAGAGGGCGATTGTGAGAAACATGTTTCGAACAGCCACCTTTGTGTGCACTACCAGGGAACTAAAGGAAGAATCCGGCGACTTGGCTCGGCAAATAGCCATCTCCAATGGCTACGAAATAGTAACCCCACGAGATAAGTTTAGAAGGAAAACGACGCGCCTACGCGAAACACTTGGCCAAAAGAAAGCCCCGTTTATGTTGCCTTTTATGAGCGATGAAGTAAGCGTAGCTATAAAACGATGCTTAAGAAGGGCAGGTCTAGAGGAATCGGTAGCGATAGTTGAAATACCACCGACTACTCTACGTCGCCAATTAGTTCGCAACCGCCTGTATGACCGTCTGTGTGAAACAGCAAATTGCGTAATTTGGCCTTACGGCATGGACGGTGATCGCATGAGTTTAGGTATGATATACCTGATCTCTTGTAATAATTGCAGAGATGAATATATTGGCGAAACGGGCAGACCTTTGTGTATCCGTTTAAAAGAACACCTAGATGGCAAACGAAAACTAAGACGAAGCACCCCACTAGGCACGCATAGGATACAAAAGCATAGCGGAGACGATTTTGAAGTAAAAGTCGATATCCTTGCACAGGAGTCTAAAACACCAACGCGAAAACTCCTGGAGGCTTTTTGGATCAATGCCAAAAACCCTACAATGAAATGTAGAAGAATGTCAAAAAATACCTTATTAAAACTGCTTTTTTCGGAGTCCTATTTTCTGGAAAAAAAAGCTCCTGTGCGTCCGCCGTGCTTATCTACCCCCAAGAAGGGCTTTCTTAATCACCTTGTACTCTTCGCGGCCGCTGAACCAAAGAAGGGCTTTCCTGTTCTCAAAATCTTTGTCATTTCTCCTTTACTTCTTTTTGCTTACCATAGTTTATCGAATTTCCCCTTTTTAACTGATGAGCATATGCCCCAACTTTTTTATTACAGGATTGCCGTTCCATTGAATGGCCAGAGAACTGGGTCTCGCGCCAGCAGATGATGGAAACTTGGTTCAGTACTAATTTATCGACAACGTACTCCTATGAAAAACTTTCGATTCTCGTAGAATCAGGTTTTGCTACATTTTACGAACAACCCTTGAATATCCAGAAATACGGTACTAAAAAATATATGGAACGATTTAGTGAAGTCCATTATGTTCTCCTTCTGTCACCATACGTGGACGTCATTTTGACTTTTTATTATTCAATAAATAACTTTGTTTTTTCTAAATCTGTACAGCAAACACGTACAAGCTGACGTTTCGGCGGATTTCGCCTTCCTCAGAGCGTGGAAACGTCAAGTTGACTACAATGTACACGGGCAAACACCTCCATAACCAAACAGAGAAAATGCCAAAATTTCAGTCACATCGAACACAAAGTCATTGCACACTCGCCGCTTATGAGTCTTCCACTAAATATGTCACGTGGAGACCAACAGGAGAGTTCACACGGAATCGTATTGTGCCCATCTCATCAAAATAACAGGTTTATATACTGCCCAATATCACGCGTGATAATGAGGCATTCCTCCCTGCGGTTCATTTTCGGATTCTTGGAATTAATCCAGAATGCCTCTAGAGTATTGCGCGCTAGTGTTCTCGATTCTTGCGCGAGGATCGTAACCCCTACTTCGAAATCTTCTCCGTTATGTCTCTGCTTCCTATGCGTGCCTAGTGCCGTATTTGGCCTACCTTTGCCGACTAAAGACAGAAGCAACACACCAAGCAAACTGGACACAGTTGCCGACGTCGAAATCATCCCACGTTATCGTCCTGTAGTCGCCGAACAATTTCCAAT
>UYYA01001167.1:0-20348 GCA_900624975.1 Angiostrongylus costaricensis | reverse complement strand
TAGCCATTTCTAATGGCTAGGAAAGTGTAGCTCAGGATAGGTGTAGGGAAAATCCTAGGCCTCCAAACGAGAACACTAGCGATAGAAAGGTCCCGCTTATCCTACCCTTCATCTCAAATAATGTAAGTACAGCTATAAAACGCTGTTTAAGAAGGGCCAGTCTAGAGAGTTCGGTAACGATAATCGAAATACCACCGAGTAATCTAAGACGCCAGCTAGTTCGTAACCGCCTATACGACCGTCTATGTGCAACGCAAAATTGCATAATTTGCCCTAATGGTAGAGACGGTGACTGCATGAGTTCGGGTACAGTCTATCTGATCTCTTGTGAAGCGTGCGGGGACGAATATATTGGCGAAACGGGCAGACCCCTTTGTGTCCGCATAAAAAAACACCTATCCGGCAAACATAGACCAAATACCCCGCTAGGCACGCATAGGACCCAGAGGTGTAACGGGGAGGATTTTGAAGTATGTGTCACGATCCTCGCACACGAATCAAGAACACAAACGCGCAAAACTCTCGAGGCATTCTGGATTAATTGCAGAAATCCGAAAATGAACCGAAGAGAAGAATGCCTCATTATCATGCGTGATATAGGGCAGTATATAAGACTGCTATTCTGATGGTAGGGGCACATTATGCTTCCATGTGACTTCTGTGCGGTTGGTCTCTACGTGACATACTTAGTGGAAACCTCATAGAAAGCGGTGAGTGTGCAAAGCTGTGTTCAAAGTGATTGAAATCTTGGTTTGGGGTTTCTTTGTTTGGTTATGGAGGCGTCTGGCCGAGTGAGTTGCTATCAACTTGACCTTTCCAGACTCTGAAGAAGGCGAAATCCGCCGAAACGTCAGCTTAATCGTGAGCAAAGAATAGTAACACCTCGCGTTTGCTCAACAAAAATACGAGGAAGATCACTTGATCAATGCCGAGGTTAATAGAAAGTCGGTCGTGCCAGTTTGAAGAATTATTGTTTAAGAATCCTGTTTGGTAATATGGAAGGAGACAGATCTTTCAACGCATATCATTCTAATACAGTGAAAGGTTCAGGAAAATTCTCTATTGGCTTTACCTAGACATTGTGGTTGACTGATTTTACTAAGTACAGAAAGTGATGTATAGAGCGTGGTTCATTCTCCTCTTGCAAAGACCAAATTTGACGCAGCTGAAGCAGCTGATGAACGCTTTCCTTCGACGGGTAATCACAAATATTATCTCATTCTTACTTATAAAGGAAAGTATGTCTTAGGATTATTAGGAGTTTTTTTTCTGATTTCCGCAGTGCAACCGCAATTTAGTGATTTTGTAATGATTTAGGAACCTTAAGCAAGCTCTGAGAAACGTTATCCCAGTGTTTTTCGAGGAGGTAATTTATTTCTTTATCCAAATGTTTCTCTAAATTTAACAGCGTTTATGTGTTGAGCAGGAGTTTCGACTTACAATCTTGACCCTTTTATTTGCTGCCTTTTTTAATTGCTGGGTATGTTGCGAAATATTACTCGTGTATAATGCTGAGATATTTGCAAAACTCCGGACCGCAGGTGCATGCCGTGGGGAACGAACGCGCGCTATTGTCCTTTCCGGAGAGTAGCGCACTTCACCACCACACCATCCGGGCACTTCGCTTTGCCTGTCTCTCAGCTAGTTCTATTGATCTTTTGCCATCAGCACCTTTGATGGTCGGAGCTACGGATCCCATCCCGTACTTGTGTGAAATGGGATACCCCTAGCATCGTCCTTTCTACTGCGCGTTCGATAACGCTGAGTGATCTTTCATCCTTATTTCGCAGCGACCAGGTTTCTGACGCATACGTTAGGCCACGAAGTACCGTTGAGTAGGAAAGGGCACGGAGTCTGGTGTTCCTTGTTCTCTTCACTGTATCATCGATGCTCTTGAAAGCTTTCCATGTCGCTCGTTTCCTCCTGCTCAGATCTGGAGCTAAGTCGTTTGTCATATTGATTTCCCGACATAGATAGACTTAACTGGAGCATTTAGAGATATTCGTTTCGTTGAGTGTGAATGGGGCATACGAAACCAATCCGTTCTTCTTCAACATCGTCTTTGTGAAATTTAGTTGATGACCAATCATTCCACAGTCTTTATCATAGTTGGCAAGCATATGTTTCGCTTGGTTAATAGCTAACCTAACATAGGTGTTATAAGGACGACGTCATCAGCAAAGCGAAGATGGTGTAACTGCCGACTGTCGATTTTCACTCCCATATTATCCCATTCCAATGTTTCCATGACGTTCTGAAGGGTGACGGTAAATAATTTTGGCGAGATGGTATCGCCTTGCCTGACTCTTCTTTCGACGTTAATGTTAATATAGTTTTGGAATAGTGCTATCTTGGTTGTGAAGTTTTTGTACAGCTCACGAAGAATCTTTATGTATTGAGTAGGGACTCCTTGACTATCGGTGACTGCTTCCAAGACTGCTTCTTTTTTGATCATGATATAGTATTGCAGTCTGTATTGTTGCAACGCTTATATTTCGTTATTCTTTAATTATTACTATTATAAACCGTTTAATTACTCAAGTTTGAGATATCGCTTTGCTATAAATACGAAAAAGTCCTGCGTGGCAACTTTTACGAAGTTGAGCATCCCACTCAAAGCTAGGAATCATAAGGTGGCGAGAAATTAAGTACTAACTCGAAGACCTAATTTTCACTAGCAACTGATATATTTGTGTTGCATTGGCCTAATTGATATATTCTGTGCATAGGCCTAACATCAATACTGGTGCATTAGCCAAATTGCGACATATTCTCACTCACTGGCCTAATCACTATATTCTTTGTTGCAACGACTCAGCTACTGCAATCAATTCGCAGGACAATCAATTTCAAATCGGGAAACTAGTAAAAAGTAAGCAGCACGTTTATCTTCGCTATAAAACGACTTCGTCAATGTCCTCACGACAGGGTCTTTAACAAGGGCCATTAACCATCTTTCTACTACTCTTAATGATTGCAAAGAATTGCTATCCGTTCAAATAGAGTTTCCTTATGACGAAACCAACCGCATTTCCTACATCAATACGCTAAGAAACGGAATCATAGATTCAAAAGCGACCATTGAGTTTTAAATGAACAATGTCTAGACAGCTCTGGACAAGTACAATACAGAAGCAGATCATCTTGATCCTAACATCCCATCAATAGGGGATGCATGTAACAGAATTAGTGCTAACACCGAAAAAACACTTGGACTACTTGATAGAGAGACACTATCTCCTCAAGTTCTTAAAAAGAATATGTTCGAAGATAGGAAAAACAACGTTCCAAGTAGCACAGATCTCAGCCCGCCAGCGGTAAAGCTACCACTTATTCCTATTCCAAAATTCACTGGAAAACTTTGGGAATGGGATACATTCTAGGAAGCGTTCAATCATTCAGTGCATTAACAAAAAATTGACGTCTTCTTCAAAATGGACTACCTCATCGATTCTCTTAAAGGAAAAGCAAAAGCTTTTGTAAAATAATATAAATAGCACGCGAATCCTATCAGATGGTCATCACCCGTCTAAAGGCAAAATACGGAAACAGGCAAGCTCTAATAAACGAACTGCTTAATCGAGTGCAAAGCGAATAGCGAATGCCTTGAGGATCAGCATACATAGCATTGTTTTTTATAACCAGCCAATTGGTAGAGAATGGAGAATTTGTAGATAGTATGTAGTTGCAAAAGCAAATCCTTCCAAAATTTACAGTGAATATTCAAAGACACGTGCTGGATCAAAGGAGTCAAGAGTCGGACGGATCATGCAAAACCGAAGATCTTTTAAAATCTATCAATGAATACATAACGAAGGAGCTCAAGGTACAGCATCTGCTGTACAAAAAAGTCAATGCCATATTAGACTTTAAAGGTACTAAAAATAGAACACCACAGCAAACGTTTGTGGCTGAAAATGGAACGCCCACAGTCAAAATATATCCATGTTTCTATTGTGAGACAGTAGGACATTCCTCAATTGATTGCGAAAAAGTGCGAACGTATGAAGAAAGAATTCGAATTATAAAACATGGAAATCTTCGCTTCAACTGCGGATCGAAATATCATTAAACCTCCACTTGTAAAGGAGGATGCTGCCACCCATGCAATAAGCGCGGACATCACATCTCCATTTGTTGGTTGCAACAGCCTTCGAAAGAACATGACTCTTATCTATCAGATATAGGCCAAAAGGACAAACAAAAATCCACTACTAACACGCCAGCAAACACGAAAAAAAGCCGGAAGACTACGTTATCAAAAATCAATACGGTACTATCTTAGCAAAACTATCAAAACGATACGGTCATATTTTATGCAATAAAGGAACATGCGGCAAATGTCCAAATTCTAGTAGGACAGGCACAGATCTTCAACCCATTCACTCAGACAAAAGAACTAGTAGATCTGTTGCTTGATACAGGATCTGACTGATCGTTCATCACCAACGAATTGCCAGAACACCTTCAATTACAAAATATCGACTCCATAGAACTGTCCATCAATACATTCGGAGCTTTAAAGAACTAAAGAAAACTTGTGGAGTTACTACGGTAACACTGTGGGACAACTGTGGGACAAAACATGAAGTTACAGTAACCAGAATTGAGACCATTACGAAACCATTAAAGCGTGTTCGCCTTAGCCAAAAGGATAAGAAATACCTTCATCATAACAATATTGAACTTTCTATAAATCCCAACTGTAACATTATACACCTATAAATCCTACTCGGATGTTCAGATCTTTTTTCACTATTGGATAGCAATCTAGTAGCAAACAAGACATTGCCATCGGGATTAGCATTAATCCCTTCTAAACTAGATCATTTAATAATAGGAGGTAACGACAAGCGACACATTAATTCGCAAAAAAGTACACTCCTCATAACAGAGACTACAGTACCCAACAATAAACCTCATGAACAACAATTGTGGGAAGATTTCTGCGCCTTCGAATCAACAGGAATCTATGAATTCACCAGATCGAAAATAAAAGAACAAGAGCAGCAAAATGCTGAGATATGGGAACAGTTCCCGTAAACGATAGAGAGACGAGAAGATGGTTATTACGTACGACTTCCGTGGAAGATCAACTCAACCACATTACCCGAGAATAAAAGTATGGCAATACGACGGCGACAATGGCCACACTAACAAAAGACCATGCTTCTAAAATATAACGAAACAATAAGACAACATCTAAACGAGAATGTTATTGAGGAAGTCGATGAATCAATACGCCAACAAGGAGTAATTGTTCATCATCTCCCACATCACGCCGTGGTCACTCCAAATAAACACACCACAAAACTACGAATAATGCCCGATGCATCCGCACATCCAGTACTATTACCCTCATTAAATGTTGTTCTTCATCGGGGACCAGTCCGCCTTCTTCGAATATGCAACATTCTTCTTCGTTTTCGTATCGGATGTATTGCAATAATTGCGGACGTAGAGAAAGCGTTCTTGCAAATGCGACTCCACGAACAAGATAGAGATGCTACACAATTCCTATGGATTCGTGATATAGCAAAACCTTGCGATCCAAGAAACATGGTCGCCCACAGATTCACTCGCGTGGCCTTTGGCCTCAAATGTTCACCGTTCCTACTAGCGGAAACAATCAAGCACCACTTAGAAACACAAGTGTCCAATACAACATTAGCACACGAACTCACGAACAATACATATGTCGATAGCGTTATTATCACAAGCTCGTCACTAAAAGAAGCTGTGGTCAAATATAAGCAGTTAAAGCAAATATTCCAAGATTTGGGCATGTACTTACGAGTTCAGAATTTATGTCCAACAGCCAACAATTGGTGCAGCAGCTTTCCTCAAAGGACTTAGCATTAAGCACTCAACTAAAGGCTTTAGGATTAGCATGGGAGTCAGAAGACGACAAAATACTTCTCTCATGCAATTATCCATGTAAATCAAAACTGACCAAACGTTCAGTGGCTGAACAGGTAGCAGCAATCTACGATCCTTTAGGACGGCTCATACCACTAACAGTACGAGTAAAACAGTTTCTTCAAACTCTGTGGAACCTTGGTTACACGTGGGACACATCACTCTCAAAACAACATGCTGAGCAGTAGGAAAAAATAGTTGAAAATCTTAAAGGATTCGAAACCTATATTCCACGATGTGTTGCTCAAATCGATTTTGATACCAAACTAATCCTTTTCGCAGACGCCAGCAGACAGTGTATGGCTACTTGCGCTTACTGGTGTCAAATCATCACTCATATCTCCCTATGGGTAAATCCAACCTACAATTAAGCAACTACGCTACCACTATTCCAAAACTTGAGTTAAATGCTGTAACTATGGCAGTTCGGTTAGCTCACTTGATACACACATTATTGAAAAACGATGTATCCATCGAAGAGACACTAATTTTCTTTCACTCCGAAATCGCTCTAAGCTGGATGCGATCACAAATTTAGATAAGTCAGTAGGTGTGCTGGTGAAGAACCGCGTCAGAGAAATGCGACAAATAGGAAAGGCTTTAGAAAATTTCATTCAGTTTGCCCACATACCTACAGAACAGAATTCGGCCGATTGAGCAACTAAAGGGCTAAATAAACGCCAGTGAGTCACTATTGGTGGAAAGGACCGGATTTCATTAGACAATCAAATTGGCCGAAAGAAATCAATTCCTTCAGAATATCAACAAAAGAGGAAGTACACTGAAACTCCACCGTAACAGCCACTTATGACCAACCAAAGCTGGAATTGCTGGATTGGTCACGACATAATCGACTCATAACAGCACAAAGTTAAAAAGAGAAAAAGAAAGCGTGTGGCGCAGTGGTCGGAGGCGTCACTGCGTCACGCAGGTGGAGTCGACCCCCGCGCCCGTGGCCCACCAAGCCTTCCATCCTTCCTGGTTCGGATAATTGGTACCAGATTTGTCTGGGAAGATAGTAGTAGTGGCTCGATGCATCGGTTGGTCACCGCGAGTTATGGTAAAGCCTAGATATGCATTCAATCACCTCCAACGATACTTAATAAAATCGAATCCATGGATCAGTGTCATTATTATTATTATTATTACTAACAACCTTTTCGCAAAAATGGCAGCTACAACACAATTATTGTCCTCGCAAGTCCAATTTTTTCTCTTGTTTTCACTCCACCCTTGTCTTTCAGTCTCATGGCGCTGTTTAAATACACATCGCATAGTTTGGTTGGTAATAAACTCGTGTTAGTTTATCGATAAAATACGGCACACTGTTCATTCATTCACGCCTAAGTTAAATGAAAGTCGGTTTACACTGATACGCACCATATAGTTGGCCGTTCTTTCTAGGAATGAAACGTCAGAAGATGATTTTTTATCGTATACGTTTTCAAGAGCTGAAAGCTTATTCCAAAACGTTCCATTGCCTCGTATTCATATCGCTTTCCACTTTAAGGCGTTGACCCTGAGAACACTCAATACCTGAAGAAGAGAGTTTATTTTGCTAATTAATGTTTCAGGCGCCCATTTTAAATTGTACATGTTTTTGAATCCTGCTTCATTCATTCGCAGAAGGACGCATTTCTTCCTGTGAACGTGTAATCAGTTCCAATGATTTTATCACTTCAAGTGCTTATAATTGGTGCTGGTGATAAGGACCGAAGTGGAGACTCAAACATCTTTTAAACTCCTTCCACCACCAAGGCGTACTTGTTTGTCTCCTTCTGTGCTTCGTAAACACGGCTTTGAGTATCGTTTAGCGAAGTTTGTTTCAGCCGAGTGTTTCTTGTGTTTTCTAGAGACATTAGTAGAATAGGAAAGAAATCAACCACAACTTTGCACGTAAAATGCAGAGTTTTGGTGGGAATGCTTCTAGATGTATAGCATGTGCTTCTTAGGATGCGTTTCACCCTTCTTCTCCTTATTGTTGGGATAACAACGGCGGCTGTTCTTCACCATGCTCTCATATGGCGTAAACCAAAAACGGTATTAACATCTAGTTGAAAAAGTCATTTAACTAGTTGAAATAAAATCATTACCTGTTTCAGACGGAAATGATCAAACGTGGTGAATATGGTGCCTACGTTAAATATCTCAACTCTCTACGTCCTTCACTCATCGTTACCACGCAGCGGGTAAGTGCAGCTTACCTTGGCACGCTCAGGTTTACACAGAGTTCCTTCTTATAAAATGACAGTGCAACAATTTGTGTTATATTTTTGAAGGGATTCCATGCTACCTCCCTAGTTTATATTTAATTTATATGTTGGAAAAAGTTGACACCAGTGTATTTGACGACGCCTTGGCTTTGTATAAATGTTATGTTGTAAAAAATCTAGCAGTACTACTCTAGAAAAAGGGAGAAAAGGGATAAATCGCAAAGCGTTGCACAGAAAAACTGTACCACTATCTTTAAGCTATATTATTCTAAAATATTGCCTACCAATAGACTGAAAATATCTGAGTCCCCTTAGAACAGGACTTTTCCAGTATCTACAATTGGCCCTTTCTATTTCAGAATCAAGATCAAAACTGTTTTACGACGCGGGTAACCTAATGCATACGGGGATTGCGCGAGGACATCATGGCTAACCACTTTTTTAAAATGCTGAAGTCAGTTGACTAGGATGTTTGCGGTAGTATACTTCAAATAGGCTGCACTTACAAACCGGTAGCAATTGTTAGGTGGTTATACCTCATTCCATCCCTTTATTTCGATTTTTATCACAGGGAGAGGAGAAACTGGGCTTAGGCTCTTGTGGCGCTGTGATTGGAGGCGCTCTTCTATACGCGTGGGATCGATCCATGCACTCCAGGCCCACCAAGCCATCCATTCCCTGGCTCGGCAAATTGGTTCCAGACTTGTCTGGGAGAATACCAGCACTGATTCGTTACGTCGGTAGACCACCGCAAGTCACTGTGAAGGCCCGATGTGTACTCAGTCACCTCCAACGATGCTTAATACTGTAGGTATTGGTGAGCGCCGAGGGCTTCATTCTTTATCGTTTCATCACAAGAGTGATTGGAGTCCAACGAGTTGACTTATGTAGAAAAATCGTGCTAGACAGTTGGTACGCCGATATAATTCTATAGCAAGCATGCACATCGTCGTAAATATGTTGAGGGCGATATGTAATAATCAATAGAATTATTAGTTTGTTAAGGTGAGTGGCTACAGAGACTTTGAATTCGTCGGTAACATCACGATGGGTACACCCAAGCAGCAGTTTTCTGTACTTCTTGACACTGGATCGTCAGATTTTTGGGTTCCGGGAAGTGAATGCGACTTAGTATCTTTGGTTATTTCATGTAAATTTGCTTGACATCGAAGTGCTCTCGATTGACAAGAGCTGATGCCTGTTTTCTCTTTCTGAAGACATTATTTGCCTACCAATAGACTGAAAATATCTGAGTCCCATTAGAACAAACTTTTTTCTAGGTAAATAATTAAACACTTAGTCGAGAAATGAAATCTGCTGTTTTTGTGGCATAATAAAGACACATTTATTTGTCCGCAATAACAATTTGGTACCTAACCAAGCCACTTTGCTACTTAAGATAATAAATTTGCAAGACGCATCTCTTAATAACTCAAACGATCGACTTTCTATAAACTTTGGTGTAATGATTCATATATATATATACATATATATACATATATATATATATATGTAAATATATAGAGCACTCGTTTGGAGGTGATTGAATTCAAATCCGGCCTTTACAGTGAATCGCGGTAGCCTACCGATCCAGTGCTGCTATCCTCCCAGACAAGTCTGGTACCAATTTGCTGTGCCCGGTGGGATGGAAGGCTAGGTGGGCCGTGGAGGCGAGGATCGGTCCCACGTGTGCGTTGCAAGGCTTCTCCTACCACTGCGCCACACGCGCCCAAATATATATACATATATGCTGTTGCAAATTGCATTTTTCAAAGCTGAATCACGGTTGGAATAGATGTTCTTATTGTTATTGTTGTTGTTGGTCAATAAGCTCTCGTTTAAAGGTGATTGAATGCACCTGTTAGTTGATCGTTTTGGCGACTTCGCCTTCCTTAGAACCATGCCGTTGAATCACCCGTGTGTTATTCACAAGAGACATTGTTGGTGACATTCATCACAACGACGACACAACAAGTTCGCAAGAACATATATATGTATATATGTAACGATTATTGTGCCGATGTTCATGGAAAGCCAATCTTTCGAGTTATTAAGACATGCATCATGCAAATTTACTACACTAAAGTAGCCTGGTGAGGTATTAAACTGTTATTACAGACAAGTAAATTCGTCTTTAATATGCCACAAGAAACTGCAAGAGTAATTGCAACCTGTAAGTCACGAAATACTTTTAGTAGATCATGCGCTAAAAAAGCGAAAGTTCAAGCCAAAATCCTCGAGCACCTTTGTGGAGGGCAACAAGACATGGGCAATCAAATACGAAGAGGGGGAAGCGAACGGTGTTCTAGGAACGGATGTTATGCAGGTTAGTGCTGTCGCGTCGTCACGTGCAATTTTTTTCTAAAGTTAACGTGTATTTAGTTCGGAGGATTGGATGAGCAGCAGCTAGCGGTTCCGAACACCACTTTTGGTCTAGCGAACCATATCACAACGGATTTGAAAAACGTTGGTGAATATCTTGTAGTGTTGGAGAGCTATGACATTGTTTTTGTTGCAGGATCCTGCAGACGGAATCCTCGGTCTTGCTTTCACTGCTCTGTCCGTTTGCAATGTTGTGCCGCCACTCATGAATGCCATTAATCAAAGTAGGAGATGACATTACAAAGATTCTTCAGTTCCTTCTACTTGTCCTACTGAGTAGAACATTTCAAGATTTGTTGGATAAGCCACTCTTCACTGTTTGGATGCAACCTCGAAGAGCAAACGCAACAACACTGAGAGGCTTATTAACTTACGGTGCGATCGATACAGAGAATTGTGGGCCAATAATGGCCTACGAGCTATTTTCATCTGAAACCAAATATCAGTTCAAGGATAGTTGTGAACATATAGATAAGTTCAGAATTTCGATTGCTTGCGAAGTGAAAATTTTCAGGTATCTGCTATTGGGATAGGAAATTTTACGCATGCGCAGGTTTATGAAGCTGCATCCGACACGGGTACGTCGCTCATCGGTGGGCCAAAAGCTGTTATTGACCGAATTGCTAAAGTAGGCGGAGCCTCGGTATAAGTCTCGAGGTTTTTAAGTTTACTACCAAAGTCCGACAAGTTTTTTATTTTATTATAACGCTACGGAAGGAATATACTTGGTGGAATGTAGCATGACACCACCCAGTCTCGACATTACAATCGGAAAGCACAAGTATCCCATCTATCCTGACAACTACGTTGTTAAGGCAAGTTTCACTATGTTTGGCTCCACTTCTATATTTCTGCAATCGCTTGCTTCATTTCTAGGACGATTGCCTATTTAATTTTTGCAATTCATGCATGTAAGATTCTAACCTTTAGGTAGGAATGAACACATGCTATTTCGCAATCTTTTATTTCGAGTCTGGTGGCTTCGGACCGGATTGGATTCTCGGCACTCCATTTGTCCGTCAATACTGCAACATCTTCGACATCGGCCAAAGTCGTCTCGGATTTGCACTGTTTCATAAATAGATTAATAAGGATCAAATAACATACTCATTTACACTACAAACTGATTTCAACCAGTGCTTATGCCCAAATATAGCAAAAAATACGTTGATTAAAAAATATTGAGTGAATTATGGTAGTATGGTAAATAATTTCATCTATCGTGTCCTGTTCTTCCACATAGGACATCTTTGTTTTTTTTGCACCATTTGAAAATTCGACGTTTTACTCATATGCCCTAAAAGATTTGCGAAAATTAGCTGGAAAGAACAAAGTTCTAAAAAACAAAAGATGTTTTCTAATTTTTATCAGTCAACAGAATTCCGACCTCAAGCGAAGTTACACGAAATAATCAAAAATGTTTCTTAGACTACAAAGTTAACGCGAGTTTTATCAAAATGATTTATTCGGCTGATGCTTCGAAGTATTCTTCTTCTCCAGTGTAGAACTGGTCCGAGTCGGCGATTGATGGGTGGTCGTCCTCGCGATCTGCCAGGCTACTCGTTGTCGCATCGAGTGGAATCCATGGAAGTGGAGTCCCGACTGAATGAAAAATCTATCTCAGTTGGCGGTGCATTCTTATACAGTGCGGATACCGATCTATTGAAAGATTATCCAAGAAATTTACTCTCAGCGAATTACCTGAACCCAAAAGTCAGGCCGCTTAGTGGGTTTCGCTCTTTCATGAAGCAATTGACGCGTCACAAATCTAAAACAATTTTATTCCTCATTTCTTCACTGAAGTGAGCTATCCAGCCACAGACATCAGTTTTGCTCTGGCAATTATTTCAGTCATGAAGAAAGAAATTGACTAACAAATGTTTGTTTTTTACGACAATATCAACTAATAAAAAGAATACTAATAAGAATAGGTTTTTAGCCCACTTGTGGCGGAAAACAACCAATAAATATGCTATTTTCTTTCGATCATACGCCGGTTTATCAAAAAAGTTTATATCGGGTAGCACAACACTATGGACTTCTCGTCAGTAGGTACTTCAAAACATCAAAGATTAAAGTGATATGACTTCCTTCAAAATTCAACCCCTTTGTCGCTGGATAATGCTATACTGTTTCGATAACCTTTCACGTCACGTACACCACCACCAATTATGATCGTGTGGCACTATGAGTCATTTAATTGTATTTCAGGATCAGAATGGGGAATAAGGTAAAATCAGTCAGCATAACATCCAGAAGAAGTATCCTTCCCCATCCGGTTCAGATTTCTATATATGTGGGAGAAGTGGTAAGAAATGCTAGAGTACAAAGGAGATAGAGCAAAAAACGCGCTTCGCCAAAAATTTTCCCCTTCCTTAGGAGGGTAAAAAGATTCAAGGTTTCTGTATTGGCCATTTCTTTAGGCATGTGCAATTAATTCACCTCCATTAAGCTTCATAAAGTTGTTCGAAAGCGTGCTCGAGGTATACAGCAACTTATGTGGCTTACTGATCTATCAAGCTGATGCTCTTATTATATTAGATATGTCCGGTTCAAATCTACTGCCGGGGGAGAATTAAGCTGCTTGATAGGGCAGGTAGGCGAAATTGAACCGATTGGTAAGTCAATTTTCACACCGACCATCATCTAACCTCGGTAGTAAGCAACGAACATGTATTTAAATTGTTGAGCTTACACGAGGTCGATAAGCATATTTATTTTGGCTAACGTTTCGAAAAAGAAAGTGGCTGGAGGCGCCACTGCGCCACAGACGTGAAATCGATACTCGCGCCCCTAGCCCACCAAGCCTTCCATCCCTCCGGGGTCGACGAATTGGTACCACACTTGTCTGGGAGGATAGCAAGCACTGGCTGGATACATCGATAGGCCACCTCGGGTCACTGTAAAGGCCAGATATGCGTTCAATCGCCTCCAACGATAATGAAGTCGAATGCATGGCGCATCCCTCAGGGATTAATCAACGCGGAGAATTTTGTCCTTTATTGTTAACGTTTCGGCGTCTTTGTTTAGCGACAAATAACAAATGTTTATTGTAGTACACTTCTGACCACTGTGCTGAAGACGGCCGATTTAGGAAACATTACGACGTCGAGAATAACTAACTATTAAGCGTAACAATGAATTCATCAAATTACATAAGAAATCCGTTGTGTTAGTGCAATTGATTTGTTGTAAAGCTGCTATCGTCAATTTAAGACTTCCCTGAAGTTTTATAGAAGAAGACGTGCTTTTATTATCTGACAAGGGGCACCATTTTTTGAGGATGATAATAGTGCACTCAGTTCGCAACTAGAAAACGTCTTTGAACGTTTTTTCAAAAAGCGCATTTTTGGTGACATCCAGTGAGTTTTCTCCAGTCAATGCGGATTTCAAGAAAATCATCTCGTTTTGAAGTGTCTACATCTTGAAAATTAGCAGATGAGAACATATTTGTCGACGATCACGTAAAATTTGACGGCTTCACTTCTTTCCTAGGAATTGGTGAAAAAAGTCGATAACCATGCTTAGCAACTTTTGTTTACAGATATGATTTGGTCATGTGTAGAACCACTCATTTTGCTCAAAGGATATTCAGAAAAA
Organism: Angiostrongylus costaricensis; assembly: GCA_900624975.1. Classification (NCBI taxonomy): domain Eukaryota; kingdom Metazoa; phylum Nematoda; class Chromadorea; order Rhabditida; family Metastrongylidae; genus Angiostrongylus; species Angiostrongylus costaricensis. Next base: position 6,234 of record UYYA01001167.1, on the reverse strand, counting down.
AAGGTTTTTTGAAAACTCTGTTAAGACACTAAGTTAAATTTATCGAAAACGGTGTTTTGTGGATGTATTTTAGGTCACAGAGATTTACCTCAACAGACAAGATGGTGGTTGTTAAATTTGTATTCTAAGAAAAATATCTATCCTGTAATCACTGGTAGCTCCTATGGTCTCTTCTATGACACAAGGATTGTAACCATTATCCGTAAATTTGTCATTATTTAAAAAATTAATGATTTCAGAAGAATTAATCGCAGCGTAGATTACTCTCCTATTTAAGCTCTCCTAGTGATTCAGCTTCTTCTGCGAGTTAAAAGGTATGCGTATTTTAGACAACGAAGGTTACGATCTCTCTGGTTACAAAGTACGGATGCCTAATCGAGAAAAGAGGATTCGAATAAATTATTTTTTCCTGCTTCTATCATGTGCATGGAACGTTGCTGGTGCAGTATTCATGTGTGTCCGCAATTTCCCCAATTATTTCACTCATTTTACCTCTAGGAATATCAATGCTGCAACCAAAAGAGCGAAAAACTAAAGGTTGTTATTCTTTGACTGTGTCTTTTCCTTTATTCACCACGACACTGCGTAGAGGATACTCATGAGAAGCAATCCTTGGTGATGGCAACAGCTGTTACAGAATGGTAGTGGCACTGATACCTGTACTAGAAGTCCGATGCAGATCTGAGACTATACCGACAAAAATTATTATCTCACGAGTAATATTTATAAAAAAACCGTGTGATTAAAGCTTGTACGAAGTAAATATTATTCAATCATTGTGCCTCACCTTCTCAATGGGCGCGTGTGGCGCAGTGGTTGGAGGCGCGCAACGACACACACGTGAAATCGATCCTCGGGCCCATAGCCCACCAGACCTTCCATCTTTCCGGGGTCGGCAAACTGGTACTAGATTTGTCTGGAAGGATAGCAGCACTGACTCGATACATTGGTAGGCCACCGCGAGTCATTGTAAAGACCAGATATGCATTCAATCACCTCCAAACGATGCTTAATGAAGTCGAATGCATCATGGCGAATGATCCAGGGATTGATCAACGCCGAGAGCTTTATCCTCTTTTTTATCCTTTACACTTTCTCAAATTGAATTGCGGTTATTGTAATCAGCTACCTGCAATAACCTATATCCTCTCACTGATTAAAGCTATCGACGCTTAGTGCTAATATCAATTAGTATATATAATATCAAATAAGAACGGTTTACCTTGAGAATTTGACTTATTTTAATGGTGAAGTTCTTTTGGACTTCTTCGTAGTAAGCCATACAAGTTCACAGCTTTTTCCACAAAAACATAATCTGGATCAGGGAATTCTATGAACTGGGTCTTCTATGAAAACCGACTTCGATAAAATTATGAGCAGCTTCAACGCTGATTCGGCCATCCAGAAGCAGTTGTTCATTTTCTTCAGTGCGTTACAAATGTCAGCGAATGCTGCTCTAGTAAAGTTTTGCCAAAACAAGCGCATTCTACATTGTTCAGAAGCATTTGCTGAATAAGTAAAACACACCAAAAATTTTCTATAATCGTGAAATGTGCTGCTAAGTATGCTGGTTTTTGCACGACCCGAAATCCTTCAAGGGTGTGTTTCGCCAATGCTCTTGCAATTAACAACGGCGGCTATTCTTCAGCATCGTCTTGCATGGCGCAGGCTAAAAAAGCATTAATATTTGATCTGAAAAAGTCGGCGGACTGTCGAAAGATAAAGCAGCCACCTCCTACAGATGGAAATGACCAAGAGAAGCGAGTACGCCGCGTACGTGAAATGTCTTAATGCTCTGCACTCCTCATCAAGCGTTTTCATCAGAAAGTTTAGCTAAAAGTAAACCTATGTAAGGATCTAACACTGTCCTCATGTCAAACTAGTGGGAAATCTTCCTCTGATCCACAAGGGCGGCGGCAGCCTGTGGTGGTTACGACCTGAGGCAGAGTTTGGACAGGCTGGCCTCTGGACTATACAGCAACACACTGGCTAAACCAGAACAACTCCAATAATGATAAAGGTTCTGGTGACCGCGCAACCGATGAAAACGGGCCGTCCAAGTATCAAAGTATACAAGTAATTCGATTAATTCGTTTTTTAAGGTTCACCGCTACGAGGATTGAACTCGTCGGCAACATCACAACTGGCGCACCCGAGCAGCAGTTTTCGGTCACTAATATGCGGTGCCGGCGAAACGGAGGCTGGTCATGGAGTAGACAATGTGCGGAGTCCTCAACACGGACGCACGCATTGCAATAACCAAGGTATGCTGTTCACAACACTGAGACTGGGATTGTAGCAACTGCGGTATCCCGACCACGGAGGCTAACAGTCTCGCCACCAATGTTCGGTACGTAGGCTCACCTTGGAGTAAGCAATGTGGGGTTCCTCAACAAAAAAACTAGCATTTTAACAACTAATGTGCGGTGTGCTGAACACACAGGCTCACCGTGGGGCAGCCCATGTGCGGTTTTCGAAAATGGAGGACCACAGTGCAGTAACTAATGTCGTTGCAATGCAAGACCAATATTTGTTGTTGCAATGTTAGCCTAGCCTCTGTGTTGAAGACCTCTCATATTGGTCACTGAACTGCGAAAGTTCATGTTTTGAACACCGCACATTGGTTGTTTGCAGTGCGAGCCTCTGTATTGGGGACGGCTCGTTGATATAGGAATACCAAGTGGTTACAAAGATTTAGTTGGAATAAGCTGCTCGTCTTTGTACGTGCTGCGCAAGACTTCTTGTGTATACCAGTCACAAAAATGTACACCTCAAACTTGGGTAAATAAACAGCTTATCATAATTATACAGCAATTATGGCATAGAAATTAACACAACAGTGATACAAGTAATGAATTGGCGCAGCCTGATTACTGGTTTTCAGGTTGCTTATGAGTGAAGAGGTTGTCATATGACTCCTGTTACATGAGATGGATGTGAGGAAAGGACTTGGCGACTTGGCTAGCATTGCTATGAACTGAGTTAGCCAGCAGTGCAGATGTTTATATTTCTTTTGCGCGGGGCAGAGTAGGCTACAGTATGCCGAGAGACAGGTGCTGGAAACATTTCTCAAGCATTGATGAGGCGATAGTCAAAGCATAGGACTGTAGCTGCAGATATTTTTCATGAGATAATCGCCAAGAAAATGTTAGACATACGGTTATCGGATCGTCATGGGAATGAGGACTCCGCTGAGAGCTTTGCGGTTCTAAGAGTTTCGTACAAGGAGTGTTTTACTGATTTGCTGAGTCTTTCGTAAAAGCCCCATTGCTATGGGGCGAGTAGAGTAATATATTCTCACTATATATTATATATATACTATACATATCATATATATTATATTATATATATTAAATTATAGCATTATATTATATATTATATTATATTATATATATTATATATATATGTATATATATATACTACATTCACTATATATTCTACCGAGGTTCAAGGAAAGTCGGTTTCGAAATGTTACTACGCTTTTTGCTAGCTGATAATAACACAGACTTCTGCACGATGTCCGCGATGATGTATGGCCGGAAGAAAAACAAGTTGTTATCACCGGAGATTATCATTATATTCATTTTCAGCATCGTGTATAAAAGGGCCTTACTGAGCAAGGATACATCATTCGAGGAGTTGACTCACTGAAGAAGACCTGACTCGACACGGACGCGAACCTGCCACGTCGAGACGAATAACAAGCGAGGACCATCGACTCGGATCAACGGCTCTGAGGAAGACCAAGACGTCGAAACGTTAGCCGAAAATAAACATCATTATTAACCTTGTGTAAGCTCATCAAAGAAAGAATACATATTCTTACTGTGTTTCACGGTTCTCAACTGTACGTTTTACTTCTGGATCATTTTGTATGGATTTGAGGCTTCCATTGTCAATGGTTTCCGCTAGTACAAATGTTGGAGCGTTTTCACTTGTAATTGATGCGAGCGATCCTCTTCTAGCCAAGAATCGGCGTAAGAACATAAGGAATGAGGTAGTTGTGAGGTCGGAGACAATGTCAAGATGTATTAGTCTCGTCGCCATGCACGTTATTATTGCTCCTTACGTTTACTTTCAGCAGAGTCCGATTGAATAATTGTTATGGGGCTCAAAATAATCGGGACCAATGTGGTTGAAAGGTCGTGATTTGTGAACTCTATGCTTAAATAAATCGCTTTTTTGGATATTTGTATGGTAGGTTGCTAAAGCGTTGAAATGGCAAGCAACTTCTGAGGATTCGTGTTACTTAAACACGTAGTTTGGGAATCCAGAATTGTTCTCGTATGATTGCCATTGTGACCAGTACTTTCCCAGCTATAGTAATCCCCTCGCCAGAGATGTTGTGATTCAGGCTGACGTCCGTAGCACTTAGAAGTGTGGAAAGTTTGATACGGTGTTGTTTACGAATGTTCACCTTGGCAGCTAAGGTTTGAATAAAGCGTGTAATTACTGCTACAATTCTTTTAACGTTTATCAGAGAGTACTTTCCCAATCAGGTGAAGATATCGTTTTCGTTCACTTTGTCTGAATGATTGTGTTCTACGAGAAACAGTTGCTGTTAAGTCTTAAAATATCGTGCATATTGGATTATCGTGAAGTTCTGGATACTTTTCTAAAGTTTCTTTGTTGTAACTGCCACGACCACGACCACAATCGTCTTAGCTCGACAGGCAATACACTTTCTCCGCCGCTGTCTAAAACATCAAGTCGTTCCGAACTTCATCAAACGAAGACGACTACACGACGTATGCGGTCTACCAGAGGACAGTCACCGAGTATTGGACGTCGAATTGCGAATACAACGCACTTGTCTACGAAGCCGACAAAACGAGATGTTCGCCAAGTGGAAGAAGTGCGAGACGAAAGAAAACTTTTGTGCTCAATAGTTGGAGGACCGCCTCTGGAGGAGAATAGTGGACGGGTCAGTGTTGATTTGCAACTCTATTAGGTCTAATGCTAAAGTAGCTTTACGAAAAAAATTCGAAGGCCTTTTGAGTAAATCGCATAACACAGCTTCAATAGCGCACAAAAATATCGCTAAAGAACATCAAACAGATCACATTAGGATAGGTAATGTGCAAGAAAATTCAAGGCTAACCGTGTTAGGAGGCATAACTCTCCCTGACGGTGCGCGGTCGTTATTAGAATTGGGGCCGAGTTTCTCACCATCTGAACCTATTTCTAAGATAACCTTGCGTAGGGTCGCATGTGGTTTACATGAACTTCAAGATAGACTCCGGAAAAAAGCTAGAGATGAAGCGCTAAATAGGTGCGAACAACATCAAGTGGGGGCCCTACCAATAGCACTATTTCCCCCGACGTTCTTTAGACAACAAGAGCCCAATAATGAAGTTGATGCTGAATTTCGGATGTTTGCGAATGAAACTCTCAAAGTCCTTAATCACTATCGCGCGAAAAGATACAGCTCAAACCTCACTCCAGTGCAAAAACGTCGTATGCGAGAGGTACGAGAGCTGATAAGGTTGAAAACCATAAGACTTTCCGTAAGTAATAAGGGTGGAGAGTTTGTCGCAATTCCTCATCAGTTAGATGTGGAGATAACGAAAAGCATCTTAAAGATGCTTCGCTTTATCGCCCATCATCTGAGGAGGAATTCAAAAGTAAATACCGAAAACTAAACCACGAATGGGCCAAAATGGCAAGGGCTGCTGGTTTAAAGCCATCAGTTAGTTGTACTTACTTATAAAAACTCATAAGTTAGTATTCAGCGATGATCTTGCGTTTAACGATCCATCACTATTTAAGGTTAGACCTATCATTAGCTGCGTAGACGGGCCAACGGACAGGATAACATGGTTTTTAACCCTAATATTTAACCAGTTGTTGAAACACATTGCAGCCCATCTTACGAATACCCAGATGTTTCTGGATCGTCTACGTACTGCGCAGCCCAACAGCACGTGCGTGATGGAGTCCTTCGTCGTTACCACCCTTTATACAAACGTGTCGAATGACTCCGCAATGCAAGCCATATTTGAACTCCTTACACAACACGAAGGAGAAATAAACATGTACGGCTTCAGGATAGAGCACCTGATGGCACTCTTAAAAGAATGCTTGAGCTGCTCAATCTTCAGATGGTCTGGAAAGTACTACGCTCAAATAAGAGGGTTGGCAATGGGACAACGACTGGCTCCAAGCCCTGCCATTGCATTTATCTCTAAGGTGGAAGCACCGATGACTAATCTCGGGCCGCTACTCTACTGTAGG